>JANHGN010010311.1:28088-50018 GCA_024605025.1 Megaceryle maxima | reverse complement strand
GAATAGTGGATGTATCTACAGGAATAGTGGATGTAGCTATAGGAATAGTGGATGTATCCATAGGAATAGTGGATGTATCTACAGGAATAGTGGATGTAGCTATAGGAATAGTGGATGTATCCATAGGAATAGTGGATGTAGCTACAGGAATAGTGGATGTATCTACAGGAATAGTGGATGTAGCTATAAGAATAGTGGATGTATCCATAGGAATAGTGGATGTAGCTATAAGAATAGTGGATGTAGCTATAGCAATAGTGGATGTAGCTATAGGAATAGTGGATGTATCTACAGGAATAGTGGATGTATCCATAGGAATAGTGGATGTAGCTATAGGAATAGTAGATATATCATTAGGAATAGTAGATGTATTTATACTTCCCCACTGGCACTTGTTGCAGTATAGTCCAGAAAGTGAGTTCCGTGCTTATCCAGACAGAGACCACACGCCTGTTCTTCTCCTGTCTATCTTCATATCTTCCCGTAGGAGACTCCGGGTTTGGCACATGAACCCACACTCAGCAAGTGGGGTGTGTTTGTTAAGTTTCCTGGTTTCGATTTGCCCATTGTGACCATGTCATGTGATTTTTTTTTTTTTTTTTTTTTTTTTTCTTTTCTTTTTTCATAATCCAGGATTTGGAACTTCTCTAACTACATCCTGCATCATGTCTGCTAGCTGTGGTTGTTAGCAGAGTTTACAACTTGTAAGGATGAAAAGGCAGTTTGAAAGTCACTCACTACTAATACACATTTCATTTTTAATATAAATTTTAATATAAATTTTTCTCTCTAAACTTTCATGACTGGGATTTTGTAGACCAGACTGAAAAGTTTTATTTCTGTTTCTCCAGGACTGTATCCAAATATTCAGGATGACCGAAGTTTTTCCCACATTTGTCCTGGTACTTGTCCCTGTTTGAAGCTATCAGTGAGCTATCTTAACTCTGCAATGCTTCATGTTACTCTAGAATTTTGTATTCCCATATGTTTACATATTTTGACTCATGAAGACTCACAAATGACTCAATGCTTGGTCACAAACCAATCCATAGTGCAGGAAAACAGTTGCACTCTTGAATGACTCACGTTAGGTGTGCAATTCTGTTTCATTTTGGAAGCACTTCTGCCTGGTCTATATCAGACATTTTTTTTCATCAACAACAGGCCCATAAATTGATAGCCTAATGAAATTATTTATCAAGATTGTGGAATTTAGACATTTCTCAAGGGTGCATTAAAAGAAAACAGCTTGCTCCATATGAGAGATTCTTGAGTTAGCGGAGGCACACCCCAAGGAGTGTGGCTCCAGCTGCATCTGAGAGACAGCTTCTGGCTCCAGCAGGCTGGGACTCTGTCCTGTCAGTCCATAGCTGACTGGAACAGAGAAGAACTGTGGCAATATCCAAATGCAGGCAGTTAATGAGACGAATTATTACTTTGTATCTGTTTTCCAAATTCAGGAGTTATTTTCCAAAATGTGGAATTCGGTCAAATAAAACTGATTTTACTTTTTGTCTAAATCTCATCTGGTACTGAGAATGATTTCAGGGCACTGCAGCAAATGGAGCACTTCAGTGTGGACCAGCAGAATGAAGGTACACTGGGCTGCTCTGAAAGTTTCTTAAATCCAGCCCTGCGGGCTGCAAAGTTGTCTTTTGCTGTGTGGATTTAGCTTGAGGTGATTATACTGAATTCCAGCCAGCTACACTTACTGTTATACAGACTCCACGGCATACACTAGGGCTACAGAAAAAGAATGCAACATTTAGAGGTCACCTGTACTTTTAATACTGTGAAATTTCTATCAACGGGGATAAAAATAATTCCCTACTTTTGTTATAAGACAGAATCCTTGGACCCTTAATAAAGAGCGTGTTTCTCCTCCACTGATTTTCTCACTGGGCTGCTCTGAACACCAAATATGCTCAAGTCTTCTAGAATCAGTTGCAGTAAGTCCGACTCAAGTCATCTCCTTAAATCTGTGTGCTATTTTCCTGTTTATGCACATAAGGATTATTTTAACTTAGTGTATTCATTTGATTCATGTGCCCTCTGAATTTCTCTGAGTCATTATTACCCCTGAAATAGTTGCTTCTTTAGAAGACTGGATTTATTTCTTCCTCGGTATATGACCTTGCATTTGGTGATGCTGAAAGTGTGAATCTGGAAAGCTGATTTCTTGTATTGATTTTACAATAACTAGACAGCTATTGTAAGTGACAGCCAGTATCAGACATTTCCGTTACATTTTAGAGCCTTTAAAATAGTTTGTCTACTCTCAAACACAAAAGAAAGCAAAGACAAATGTTAAAATAGTTGAAGGCCTAATGGTACCAAGTTAAAATAACTACAATCAATAGAACTGGGATCCAGGAAGGTGTCTGGCTTTAGCACAGGCTAGTTCTCTGAGGAGAGACCCTGGTTTGAGTCCCCCCAGTTGGTAGATATAGTAACATTAGACAACAGATCCCCCCCCCAAATGCTTTTAAGATGCAGAGAAGACCCTGGAGATATTGACTAGTATTTGCTTCCTTCTCTCAACCACTGCAGACCAGCTGTCCTCTCAGCTTAAACCAATCCGAATAAATGTCTAATAGTTCATAATGAGGTATTAGTGGGTATTTACTTTCCAGGACTCTCCTAATCTCATGTCACACCAATTTGTAACCCAAGAGAGAGTCTACAAGAATGAAATGCGTGATCACAGACCATTTCATTTTCACCAATTAGCAAGAGACACCAGAATTAGACCTTAACATGACTTAGGCTCTAATGTTAGCCCGTCCTGGCATTATTTTGGTTGAGCATTTACAGTGGCAGGAGGCCTGCTGACCATGCTCCTAAGCTTTGCCTAAGGTACGCTGCACTCGTAGAAGGGATACGGCCTGGCTCCTGCCTGCAATACCTTGCACCTTGCCTATCATCTGGTCTGCAGCTCCAGCAAAGCCCTTCCCTTGGCATTTATACAGCACAAGACTGGGTTTATACCTCTGCTTTGTACCTGGGGCCATTCTGTGACCGCTTGCTTCTGCAGCTGCATAATTGGGTGTCTTCTCCATAAGGCATTAATCTCTTTTATTTAAACTGGGATTTCTAAAGAGCTGCCCATCAATAGAGTAAACTTACTGATTTTCTGTGACTCACTGACAACAGGGAGATAGTTTATTTTTATTAGGGGGTCAGCAAATCTCTTAGACAGCTAGAGGACATGTGAGATAATTTCAGTTAAGGACATTCTACTGCCCTGTTTGACATTAGTTTTTTCTGCAAAAAAAATCCAATCACACTCAGCCCTGAAGCAACATCATCCCATCTGAGACAATAGCTGGTCGCTTCTGTTTTACACTGAGATCAAAGCTGCACAGAGATTCACAGCAGGGCTTCAAACAAGGTTAAAATGTGCTGAGAAGACCCCAGGCTGCCGTCCATAAATCGAGGAAACCTCTTCTGTTTTCAGCTACACATTATTTTCAATTTCTTTAATTCAGGAGTAGCCCTCTGTATGTTTCAGAATGCTGAGAGATTGCCAAAATGCTTAAGTGAGTTAGGACCCCAAATCCTGTTGGTTTTCAATGGGATTCAATAGATAAAAGCCCTCTGAGTGCCTACATCTGCTTTTGGACCAAGGGAGTTGGGCCCGTGGTGTCACACCGGTGTAGAAAGAGTACCCCTCTTGTGTTAGATCCACAGAGGGACACAGCAGCAGGATAAATAAACCTGATTTAAAACATTAGCTGCACCAATTTCACTGCATTTCCATAAGCAGAGCACTAAGCCCTTAGTGCCTAGCTGCAGTGATTACATGCTCAGCAGTTCCTGATGTGGATTATGAGGAGTCCACACAGGAGAGAACTTCTTGGTCAGTCTTTCATAGGAGCCTGGTGGCCATCCTGTGGTGCCTATTTTGTTTGTTTGGGTTTTTTAGTGTTTGTGTGATTTTTCTGTTTGTTCTTCTGAACAAGGATTTTTTTGTTTTGTTTTGTTTTGCTTTTTCACCAAGGACTTAATGAAAGCTGAGTGAGTCTGAGCACCTCATTCTCTGAATGTCTGAGGACATGTGAAGCAGGGGGGAGAGGTAGCCCAAAGCAGTTTTGCAGTTTTTCTGCCCTGTATTCAAGGGCTGAAGGTTATGACAGTCCTACCTTCACCCTGGATGGCCTTTGGAAGCAAGGATTACTTATTACACAGGGATGTCTTGCCACTGCATTTTCATCTTTGAAGCAGGCCTTGCACAGAGAAGGCAGATGTGTCTACTTACTGCTGAGGTGGCGTAAAGAGTTTAGTGTAAATGAGAATGAGTCCCTGGGTGTTCAAGAGAGGGATCTCCAGAGACATCTTTCATCACAAAGGCTTTTTACAGGGGAGTACAACCTCTGTTAAAACCTTCCAACCCTGCTGGTAGCATAAAAGAATCTCCAAACTGGTCTTCTGTGCAGCAACCTAAAATGCACACCAGCTCAGTCTATTTCACGCTGTTATCTCTGTTCCAGCCATAACAAAGCAATCCTATAGATCATCCTGATGATATCAACTAGCCGTTGACACAACTCTCATTAAGGATCCACAAGCAAATATAGGGCTTAAGATGCCACCGAAAACATTTTTGGCTGTGGCTTGTCACTCCACAAGGTGTCAAGAATGTAACATTTCCTGCTGTTGTTTTATCTGGCTCCCAACACAGAGAGGTGGGATCTCACCATCATAAAATCTCATGTGATGACTCTGGCAATCTTTCTAAGCAGCAGAAGGACTGTAAACGTTTTAGCAGACCCTTAGCATGGTACAAAGTGTTAAAGAATATATTTTTCTTGAGACTAGGTACCTGTCTTAGCTAAGTGTGTTGACAACTCCTCGTAGAACTGAGACATCAGTGTGGGTATGATTGCTTAAATTATGAAGGACACTAAAGACACTAAGTCTCATGAGGGCCAGGCTGCAGCGCTGGCTGGAAGAAGGTGCAAGGCATGCAAGGCATGAGTGTCCTTGAGAAGTCCAGCTCCAGCAGTGGCACTGAATCACTTTCAGGAGTTTTATGTCACACAGAGTTCATGAGGCTCGTTCTATGCAACAAGTCCCAGCGAGCATAGAGAGGAAGGAGCTCTCCCAGTGCACACATCTGCACCAGAAGGATCAGCAGACGCTCCAGGGCTTCTACAAACAGAATCTCTATGAGCAGATAACTCCGTCTTGTTGGTACTGGGAGAGAAGACACTGTCAGTTCATGGGGATATTGGTAGAACCATTGAGGATTTAATGTCACCTCAACTGAAGCAGGTGAGTGGCGAGGTCAGTTTGCATGTACTTGCCCATCAGCTGCCTGAGTGACAGTGATGAAGCTCTCTGAGACCATGGCTGCAGAGTTTGGCTACAGGTGGTAAACACTAACAAACACTTGACAATGTTACTGTGCTGAAGAAACACAATTCTCAAACTGGAGTCATGGATGATACCCATGTACAGTATCCACCCCCTGTGCCCCGTGCCATGACAGTGCCAATCACAAAGCGTATTCCTCATTCATTATCGAGGGTTTGACTGACTACAGTTAGTGGGTTGCAGGACATCCACGTGAGATGCACCGGTAAGGTGCAAACTTTGGAGACACCCAGATAATGTGCCATAATGCAAGAGCCCGAAAGAAATGCAAATGACAATCAAAAACTAATTTACAAATATTAGGAAAATATTCAGAATTGTTTTATGTACGGCTGGACCAGGCAGAAAACCGCTGAGGTTTTGTACCTAAATCACAGTAAGTCTCTTCCACTTGATCCCTGAGTTTTGTTATGAGAGCTAAAGAGAGAGATTCACAACTCTGAAATCCATCCAAGCAGTAGGTCTGGAAAAGCCAACACTGTGGCTTCTTTCACGGAGCAAGTCTTTCTGAAAGACACTCAAGAGCCCAGATGACTACCTAGCACTTTCAGTGAATTTCAAGGAAGAACTGTAAGGAGGAAAACATTCCCTCTCTAGCAGGAAAAAAATTAAAATGTATTGGATGAAACAGTTGTCAGCTCTTTTCCTTCTTTCTTCATCCTTAGTTTCCAAATGTTGCCAGCTGTGGAGGCAAAATGCTGTTTCCAGCCAGCAACAGCACATGCCAATCTCTGACAGCATCCGCACAGATGCTTTGTGATGTTGGAGAAAGGGATCTCTGCTTGGCCAACACCAAGCTTGAAAATCTTCAGGGGAAAGCTTTTAGAGGTGTTCTGCGGTACAACAGTGATCCTGTGTTTTTAGTCAGTAAAGTATTTCTCATTTGGAGCCCTCTTCTCTATATTTTTTTTTGCTCGTGTTACTTTACCAGGGACACCAACACGGTCAGACAGGGCGGGGGGGGAGCCGCCGGGGCGGCTCAGGCGAGGAGAGATCCCGCACACACCAGTGCCCTGTCGGTGACAGCGCCGTCCCTTCCACCCTCAGCGTCCCGCTGTGTGCCCCGGCCTGAGGGGCGGCCCTGGCCAGGGGTCCCCGGCTCCCCCTCCCCTGCGGCGAGGGGCGGTGGCGGCGGCGAGCGCCCTCCCCCGGCGGGGCGGGGAGGGGCCGTCCAGCCGCTGCCGGCGCAGTCGTTGGGGGACGGACCGCGGCCGCCCCACGCCCCCCGGTCCCCCGCCGGGCGCCGGCTTTAAATAGAGGGGCGGCTCGGCAAGAGGAGCGTTTCCCGCTCCTCTCCGCTACGCTCCTCGGTACCCGCAGCCGGCCGCCATGGTCGAGGCTTTCTGCGCCACCTGGAAGCTGGTGGACAGCCACAACTTCGACGAGTACATGAAGGCGCTGGGTAGGTACGGCCGGGCGGCAGCGGCACGTTCAGGAGATCTGGAATTTTGCACCGTTCTAAAATAAATAAATAAAAGCTTCCCCCCCCCCCTCCGACAGAGGTGTAGGCGGGAGATGGGCAGAGGAGGGGGAGGTTTGAGTGACTGTGTCAACAGAGTTAATTCAGCCGTGGGAGGGGGGGCCGCGGTGTGTTTGCGGGAGAGGCTCCAAGTGACGCCCCCGGCTTAGGGGGTGCGCATGAAAGAAAGGCTACTGCTGCCTTCAGATAAACTGGAACCAAACAAACGAGAAATCGTTATGCTGGAATGATAAGGAACTGAAAATCGAGAGAAGCAGAAGCGATTTGCCACCCCCCGAGTTGGGTTCCTTGTCCCGATGAGCGGAGGTAAGGAAGGATACAGAGCTACATCTGTGTGAGGGGACTACCTATGGATGTTTTAGGTATAAGCGAAGCAGAAAGTAGCATTTCATATCTTGAAGCTGTAGAGCGGAGTAAGAGATTTTAGTACCTCGATGCGCGGGGAAAAAAAAAAAAAAAGCTGTAACGAGCCGAATGTCTGATGGATTTCTCTTTTCCCTTGATGGTCTAGGAGTGGGATTTGCAACACGGCAGGTGGGGAATGTGACTAAACCCACTGTGATCATCAGCAGCGAGGGGGACAAAGTAGTGATCAGGACTCAAAGCACTTTCAAAAACACAGAAATCAGCTTTAAACTTGGAGAGGAATTTGATGAAACTACTCCCGACGATAGAAACTGCAAAGTAAGTGAAGTGCGGCAGGGCAGTGGCTTCTTTCTTCTCCCACCCCACCCCTGAGGCTCTGGATTTGGTAGGGTCAAGGTAAAACAATGTAACTTCTACTACCAGTTGTAGTACTGTGAGAGATGGGGGGGGGAAAGACAAGATTGCGTCTTGCCCGCTAACACCATGTCTTGTCTGAAGCAAATGCATTCTGTCACCAGCCCCCGTGTTGAAGAATTGTGTTAGCTGCCCACTTTTCTTTCAATCCAAATATAGTTTGGCTTTTTTTTTTTTTTTTTTTTTCCCAGTCAAAGTGGGGAAATTCCTTCTTCCCTGCATCTTCGGGGGTTTAACTTAAAGAGGTTATACCAAAGCACATCTGAAACAGAGGTTCTTGTGAGACTGGAACTCAAAGGAAACAATTTTATTTATTTTTTTTTTCATCTTTTTTCATCCTTTGACACAAACAAGAATTGTATGGAGTTCATGCTTAAAAGAAGGATGATTCATGGGCTTGGCTTTAAAATGGCTGGGACTACTTTATCATTCTAGATCCACATCCATCTTTTGAAGAGAATTCAATAGAACAGTGCAGGCAGAATGTGTGAGCAGAATCCCAAATCCCCCAAATAAATGAATGTCTTTGTGTTTCCTGGTATCTCACAGTCAGTTGTGTCCCTGGATGGAGACAAACTAGTGCACGTACAGAAGTGGGACGGCAAAGAGACAAACTTTGTGAGAGAAATAAAGGATGGCAAAATGGTAATGGTAAGTATAAAGCTCAGTGAGCATTCCCATATGCTGCTAACACTCCTCAATTTATCTCAAGGTTTATGGATAGTGTTACTTAGACACAAACCCTTAAACTGATTGCTGAGGAAAGCTAGAAGAGATTTAAAAAAATATTTTGTTTCATTTTGCATCTCGTTTTACTGGCAACTGAAAAATTGCCAGTGCTTTTAGGTGGGCCAGCCTGGGAATTTCCAGCGTGTTATGTTCTTTTGGGAGTTTGTGTCACTGCTCAATTAAAAAAAAAAAAGTCCTGGTGAGCTGGAAAAGATACAAACTTCTTGATACTATTGGCACTGATTTGTTGCTAATTGAGATTTCTTTTAAAAAAACTTGTTTTATATATGCATGCATAAATAATATTTCATAACACAGAACAAGCATTTCCCTAGGAAAATAAAGTCACAATATTGCAGGAAGCAATAGCAGGTTTTGTATTTAACCATAAAGGGTTTATTCCTCCTATCATGTTTAAAAACTACAATAAACAGTGATGGTGTGAGGAAGAAAAGTCGGGGTTTTTTATATAAATAAAATTATTTATCTATAAAATGATATGTAAATTCATATACTTTTCCTGACTTTTCAGGAACAGGAGTATGGAGTGAATAAAGTTACTATACCTGATGCCCAGAGTGGCACTTCTCATGCTTATTTTTGGCACAGAGCTGTAACTATTAAAAAGAAAACCCCTTTAGCTATACTAATCTACAACTTGGTACATAGAAAACCAGGTAGCTTGTTTTCTAAATACTTCAGAGAGTATCTGTACAGATGGAGACTTACAGGTAATTAAAGCCATAAAGCATGCAGTCACTGCAGCACAATGTGACAAATGATGAAAGAGAAAAATAGCTGTTTCCAAAAGACAAAATGTGTACATGCATATACAAAAAAAAATAAATCCCAAACCAACAACCAAACAACATTTTGCCTTTGGAATTTGAATACAGTGAGATGCCCCCTTCCACTTCAGGAAACACCTCCAAAACTCTCAGACTGTAGTTAGTGTTCTGCACAACTGCAGTGACTGAAATATTTGGTAGTTCTATTTATGTCAGTGCACAGAATGCATTTATTTTAATATAGGGCTTTCCTTAAGTATATACCTATACATAATAGTATAGAATATGGATCTAGAGGAGTTGGGACTTCTTAGAGTGCACATCTTGCAGTGTGATCAACTTTGGGAAGTGTTAAATCTGTATTAAAACCAAAGAATTTATTTATTTAAAATAATTTATTTAAGAAATTATTTATTTAAGAACTTACATTCATGAAAATCAGAAAAATGACAAGGTTGTTTCTAGCCTCACTTCAGTTGCCTCCTAAATGTGCATCGTGTGCTTCGGGGGTTTCAAAGTAGCAAGAAGAGAGTTAGGTTTATTATGGGAACCATAACTAAGGTTTTGCCTCTTCTTCATGATCCTAGAGGTCCTTTCCAACCCTAATGACTCTATGATTTAAAATACCAATAATCTAGACCGATTTGGTTTTCTACAGATTACATAATGTAAACCAACCTTGCTCTAGCATGGACTACTTAATCTGTGTTAACATCCTTATGGAAAATGGTCCAGCATCTAACGTGTCTGTCTTTTCCTTGGACTTGCAGACTCTCACTTTTGGTGATGTGGTTGCTGTTCGCCACTATGAGAAAGCGTAGAGTTCACCTGAGATGTTACTTCTGCTGGATGGATTAATGTACTGTCCGTAACTGAACGTAGCTAAAATGCACATTTCTGGCATGGAAGGTGAATAAAGAGTTGTTTGGGTTGGTTTTTTCTTTTGGGGGGGGGGGTGTTTTTTGTTTTGTTTATAAAAAAAAAAAAAACTTTATGCCATCAAATTGGCAAGCTTGTGCTGTATAGTGAAACAGGTTAAACTTGGCATTAAATTTCTGAAACACTTGCCTCTCTTTTTTTTACAGTAAATGGAACATATTTGGATTGTTGGTTTGGTTTGTTTTGGTTTTTTTTTTTTTTTTTTGAATGCAGATCAAGCAAATTAAAAAGTTTTTTAAACCTGTGCTCCTTTTGCATTTAATCAGCTAATAATCCAGTGTTCTGGAGGGAGTTGTTGAAAATTCCTTCTGCCAAGTTAAACAGAAAAGCACATTGTGCACAATGCTGCAGCAGCCTCTCTCTGTGCTGTAGAGTACATGGCAAATGCAACATCACCTTCACTCTATTTCAGTGGCTTCTTTCTGCTGGAGAAATCTAAAGCCCCTGTCTTTACATACATAGGCAGAGAAGTGAGAGGCTCAAGCCACTTTCAGCTCCTCTTTTCACTAGAAGCTTGTCATCCTGTGTGAGTGATGGTCAGTAGCCTGCCTTTGATGTCTGAGGTTTTGATTTTAATAGATTTTGGGTTTTTTAGTTGAGACAGTTATTCCTTGGGTTTTGGTTTTTTGTTTTTTTTTTTTTTTTTTTTTTTTTTTTTTTTTTTAACTAATATGCAAAAGATTCAATTGTGAAGATTGAAGCATTTTACAGGGCTGGAGGAAAGGTCCAACATGGTAAAGGGTAAGACTGGGAGAACCTAAAGTACAAAATTCATCAATCTCCACAGGGGTGGAGGGAAAATAAAGGGAAGGCAGTACAAGACAGATGAGAGATTCTCCTGCCTGAGCTGTATCTTCATAGCATGTACAAGAGATAATTTGCAGTGTGAAAGAGATAAATTAAAACCTTATTCCTGAAGAATACTTTCCTAAAAGACCATGGTAGGAGAAACTACTTTATACTTCAGATTATTAGGAAAATTGAAGCAGATTGGCAGCATGGAGGAGATTGTTGGGAGAGTCCATGTTTTATGACACACTGACTCAGTGGACCACATGAAGGTGTAGCTACCTCCAACCTTTCAGACAAAGGCAGAGCTGAGCTGTGGTTTTACCTGGTCAGTAAACACACCTGTGGGTGTGTGGCTGCAGAGGGAGCTGCCTAAGCATCTTACACAACTTCCTGGGACTAACACTGCTGTTCCATCCTTCAGAGCTGCCATGGGGTGTCATGGGAAGGGGTTTCTTGCTTCCCTGGATAGCAAGGATAACAGGGGTAGCTCATCTCACTCGTGATAAAAGTTCAGACATAACTATAGCACCTCACCAACAGAAATACAAAATTCTAACCTTGTTAGCTTTACTTTTTCACAAAGCAGCTGCCTGAAAGGAACATCCAACTCAGTTTTTCTCATGTAAGGAACTTGATCATCTTGGAGGTCTATTCCACCCTCAGAAATTCTGTGAACACTTAGAGTCTTTCATTATGAACTATTATAAATATGTTTTATTTGGTGGATAGTGATCATTCTTTTAAATCTAGGAGCTAGCTTTTTTCATCAGAGAAATGAAGAGTAGAACGTGTTCTGGTGCTATGGGCAGCTGCAATCTCTGCTTTAGATGCTATAGTGCAAGTGCTGTTTAAACAGCATCTTCTGCCCCTCTGTTTTATTAGCTCATTTAATCCTCAGTCCGCACCTAATACAACTTTCACCTGTTTCCCCTCCATTGATGACTGTGCCCTCACCAGGTGGCTTCTCTGAAAGGTGGAAGGAGCTGCTTTTCCTTCATCACTGGGGAAAACAGGCTTGGCTCATCAGTACTGCCATTAATCTTCACAAGTGTTTTGGGGGGGCATGAATTAAAAAAAAAAAAAAAAAAAAGTTTTTTATTAAATATGAGGAAAGAGACAGATTTTTAAAACTTGGTTTACAAATGAACCCTCAACTGTAAGTATTTTACATTACAGAGTCACTTTTAAACAAAAGCTACTTTTCCCTACATACGTATGTTCTGTAAGTCACAGGAAACCATCACAAAGCGTATTGAGGTCTGTTGCTATTTTAAAGATAAACAATATTAATGCCAAATTAAGTAACAGAGAGGAAAGTGGAGAAGTGGTGCCTGTGGCATTGCTTGGAGGAGTGGTAAAGTGAGGGGAAATGTCAATACGTGCGCCTTCCAGATGCTGGTAAAATGACTTTGCAAAGCCCTGGAAAGCAGATCTGAACAGAACAGCACAGCATTTGAGGACAGCTACAGGATCCATGACATTATTACTCTGTTGGGTTCCTAAAACTGACACCGAGTGCTCTTCCTTCACTGGAAACTACTCTGACTTAAGCAATGAACAGCAGCTCTGCTACCATAAAGCCTTAGCAAAGGAGACTTGCTCGGATTTACACTGCACCTCAGCATTTTCCTTGGGCTGTATTAAAGGTGTGTTTGATGGCGTATTTCATCAGATTTTTTTAACTTTAAGGTGTGTTAAGTAAGCAGGATACATTTTTACATGTATACCGTGAAGAAACCATCCTCCCAAAAGATGCTCAAGGCTCCTGCGAGCCACCTGAGCTCAGCCTGCTCAAGGCCCAGCCCGCGGCCTGGCCCTCGGAGGTGTTTCAGGCCCCGGCTCTGCCGGTCGGTAGCACCGGCGGGGCCACGACTGGTTCTGTCGGGAAGAACCTTCAGCCACAGGTCTCATTAGCTTCGGAGAGCAGAAACGATTCGCTCGGATCCCGGGGCTTGAAGGGACAGGCCCGCTGGGCGCCACATGCAATCCCGAGCAGGGAAGGTACCCCCGCCTTCCCCCTGACTGCCTCTAGGACACCTCAAATCTGCCGGCGCTGTGAATTTAACCCAGCCGGCGGCCAGGTTGGCTCCTACTTGGTCCTCAGCGTCTCAAGTATTGACGCGGGGATGACACTTCCTGAAGGTCACCCCGACCCCCGGGCACAACCGGCTGAGGCGACGGCAGCCGCCGCCCGGTAGCGAGCCAGGGGCCCCGGCCAGGAGCGGTTTTTGGGCCCTCGTGGTGCGGGCGGGGCGCGGTGGCGGTTTCCGGCTATACCGGAGAGGCCGCGAAGGGCTGGGGCTTGCACAAGCCGCCTCGGACTCGCCCCTTTCCTCCGTGCCGGGTCGGTCACATGAGAAGCCGTCTGCGGGCAAAGCGCTCCCGGCACGGCCAACATGGATCTGCGGGGGGGACGCGCCGCCCGCTTGGCCCTCAGCCTGGCGCTGCTCTGCTCCGCGCTGGAGGCGGCGCCGACAGGCCCACAGCCCCGCTCCGCTGTGGGTGAGTCCGCCGTGGGGGGCTGCGGTTGAGCGGAGCCGCCCCCGCGCAGTGTGACGGCGGGCAGGGGCCGCCCGCGGACGACGGGGTAGGGGGAGGCGGGTGAGGGGCAGCCGCAGGCCTTGGTGCCTCCCCGGCTGAGGGAGGCCTGGCCGGGGGCGGCCGCAGCCCGGCCCCTCCGTGCTGCCAGCTCGGAGGCCCTGCGGTGGGGGGAGGCCTGGGATACCCGCTCCCCTCGGTGCCTCCTTTCCTTCTCCTCACTGTTGCCCGCACACAGGGGCACGCCCCGTCCCGAACAGGCTTCGACTTATGACTTCCAGACAGGCAGATACATCGCTATCCAAATACGGGGAGTAGGGGGGGTTAAACGGGGGTTGTATTTAGTTAGCCAGGGCAGGCTGGCGCTGCGTGGGGTGGCCAGGGAAGGTGACCCCTGCCCGGTGTCCTGAGGCGAACACGAAGCGCGGTCTCTGTCCTCCGCCCGCCGTGCTCCGCGGTGCGGTGGCACAGGCAGCGCAGCCTTTCCCCAGAGGCTCCCGCAGGTTTTGTCATTCCCTTGTGACTCGTACGTGCCTCGCACCAGACACGCAGCAGTGTCCAGGCGCTTCTCTGTCTCCTCTTCGTAGGAGTACGCGGTGTTGCAGGTTTTGAAGATCGCTGCTGGTCTTTTGCATCCTGAAATAAAACTCCACGGGTTCCAGTCGCGTGGTGCCTGCACTGCCACCGAGTGAGCGTGTGACCTTGGGAAAAATCAATTTCTAGCTGTCCCGGTTTCACAATCACTACCCCAGATACGTGTGTGCTTTTCCCCAGTGTTCTGAAACCGACAGAAAGAAATTGCTCTTACTTTGCATGAAACTTGATGGCTGGCGATCTAATACAAGCTGAATTCATCTTGTTCGCCACATTCCTATACTTCTCTCCTCCTTTTTCCACGCAGTGCTAAGTAGCAGCGTCTGAGAATGTGTCAGCCTGGAAAGTAGTGAGTAGGTAAGGCTGACACACCTCTCTCTGGTGAGAAAACCAGTCTCTTTGCTACCGTGGCTGCTGGGAAGAAGGAAAGCTTTGAAATTTTTGCACGCATGCTGTTTCTTGCCTTTCTTTCTAGACTGTGGTCTTTTATAGTAGCTTCCAGCCAGGGAAGGTCTGGAAAAATAATTAATACGCAACTCCCTCTCTTTTCAGGTGAAGTGGAGAAGTCCTTCTATCACCTCCTCTACTCTCCAGTTTCCAGGCTGCTATTTTAGAAAAGGAGCTGATTTTCCAATCCCCATCAACCTCACTTTTTCTCTTTTTTTTTTTTTCTTTTTTTTTCCCCTGCCAAATAGCTTAAACTCATGCCTCTGCTTCTGTTTTCAGTTTTTCTAAGCAGACTACGTGAAGGGCTCTTGTCAGGGCTGCAGAACTTGCCCACACTTACCAGACGGGCTAATCAACAATTTGTTATATTTATTCTCCTCTTCAAAACTTGAAAGACGAATAGCAGTAGACAAACTGGAGTAAACTTGGCATTACCCATGTATATCCAGTTCAAATGCAAATAATGCATTTTCTTTAATCTTTGTTTTCTGAAAACAGGGCAGTTCTGGCATGTATCTGACCTACATTTAGATCCGACTTACCACATTACCCCTGACCGCACCAAAGTTTGTTCCTCTTCCAAAGGAGCCAATGCCTCCAACCCAGGCCCTTTTGGAGACTTTTTGTGTGATTCTCCTTATCAACTTATTTTGTCAGCATTTGCATTCATGAGGGATTCAAAACAGCAGGTTTCCTTCATGATTTGGACGGGGTAAGTGTTCAAGTCTCTCTGCAATTAAAGCTCTAAACAGCTGGATCGCCGTAGAGTGCAGTAATTCACAAGTTTGTACGTGCACCCACAGATCTCTTTAGTTATCTCACAAACACAACATAGTCCTTTTAGTTGTTTAAATGCCTAATAAGTAGAAGACTGAGAATATAAGGCCTCGGGAACAGGTTTCAATCTGTCATTTCTGGATGCTGCTCACTGGTATTAGTGTTAGGTAATAGAAGTGGTGTGGGGAGGGTAGGAAGTGGAAATAGCAAAGAGAAAGGTCAGAAGAATAACTGACTGGAATGAATTATTAGATGAGGTATTGGATTTTCTAGGTCTTAAGGTCATTAAAAGTGCACCCCTTTTGGAAGACAGCCTTTAACTGCATTTTATCTGCTCTGTGAGAGGTAACTAGAATCAAGCAATACTCCAGCTTTTTGGTTTTTTCAAGTTATAAAGGTATCATTAAGGTTTTGGTGCCTGTATGAATTCCCAATCAGGGGCTAGTGGTGGGAGGATAACAGTGTCATAGGCGCTTTCTCTTCATTACTATCACTCATAGCTGCTTGTGCTTTTAAAGGCTGGTTTCACAGTCCCTCCTTGCAGTATTTTGGATGTGTGCAGTCTCTTGTTGAGTAAAACATTTATCTGTCCCATGCCAATCTTCCTTACTAGAAAATGGGCATAATAATGCTCTCACACAGGTATTACCTGGGAGGCTTTGTGTCCTCCAAGCTGTGGTACTGGGGAAAGAAGTGTGAAAGGGAGGCATATGAGTAGCTCAGTAGTACCATGCCCTGTTACTTCTGTTACTTTCTAGGTATTCAGAAAAGATAATGCTACTTGACCCTTTTTCCCTAGCAAAATTCTCCATTCTACCATCACTTTTTGTCTTTTTTATGGTATACATGAGTGGATAAATTATCAAAGGGATGAGTATATGTGAGTGTTTGTGACAACTAATTTGGTTATCAATGCCAGGGCTTTTTATTTTTTTTTCCTGGAAAGGTTTTATATTCTATATTGCTTAATTTTGCTGGGAGAAGATACCTAATCCAAACTGCACAGTAGCTCTTAATGATGGAGTTGAATTAATCTAATTTCTAAGAAATCTTCCGTATGTTAAATGCAAATCATAGAATCAACATCAGTCTTCTTGTTTGTTGTGTTTGGTTGGTTGGTTGGTTTTTTTTCTTTGATTGTTTGTCTGTTTTGTTTTGTTCCTTTAAAGAAAAAGCTTTTTTAGAGAGCCTTTCAGGCAATTCTGTAGACTCTTCAGTGAAAATCATATTAGTATGACATGTCAGAATGCAAATGTGTTTGCAGATTTTTTTTGTCTTTCCTCCTGTTACTAATAAAACTTTAGTAATAAAACCTTCTCCTTTTTCAGAGACAGCCCTCCTCATGTTCCTGTAAAAGAGCTCTCCACAAAGTTGGTCATTAACATAATTGGCAATATGAGTTCTACGATTCGTAATTTTTTTCCAGATCTTCAGGTTTTCCCAGCTTTGGGCAATCACGACTACTGGCCACAGGTAAAACAAGTTATACATCTGTTTCTGTATCACACTGACTGCCTTCCTAACCCCTCAAATGAAAAATAAGAGTTAAATTTGTGTAACTATTATTCTGGAAACAGCATTCTACAATTCTCCACTTAGCATTTAAAATTATAAATAGTTCTAATCAAGAACAGAAAGTAACAGCTCTCTCTCTGTTAAGTTACTCAAGCAAACACTGATGCCAGATAAAATCTGTAGAGTGCCTGATGATGATGTGAAAATTTACTGCTAATCATTCCTCATGGCTTAGAACCACCAGGTCTTATAGAATGATATAATAGAAGACCAGGTTATCATAGTTAATATATAGTGGTGGTTTTTTTTCTTGTCATGTAAGTCATTTGTGTTTATCCAGCTAATTAATCTAACAGAAATGACATCCTTAAAGGATGTGAGCCCATGCTAAGATTTAAGGCCAGCTGAAAGGCCTACTGGAAATCTCTCTATGGACATCACTGGATTTTTTAGGTTTTTTTATCTGACTGCTGGCAGAATTTTTGTCAAGTTCCCGCATGGTTTTGCCACTATTATTATAAAAAAAAAAAGTCTTATTCTTTCTTTATTGGACACTTAGAAATAATCGCCTTGATGATTTGCTGGATACGTGGGACATTGCAGCTGAGGACAGTGCTTTTTTCCTTTCAAGTATTTTGTGAATATTGTTCTTTGGCAGAGCTCAAAAGTAAACAGTTGCTTCATGTGCCCTTTAAAGCGTGTTGCGAGTTGAGCTGGCAGCACACAGGTCTGACAAGCAAATTCTGTTATTGGATCTGAGGGGATTGGAAGGGATGTGGAGCAGGTCAACCAAAATATTTTGTTTGAAATGCGTAACAGGAATTCAGTAACACCCCTTCACACCCCCAAAGACTCTTATTCCATCTTTCTGTGTTGCTCAAGAAGTCTGCCAAGGTGTATCTAGGTGTAGTAGGTGATTGTATCATTACCTGTGTCATTGCTGGAGTCAGTGATACCCGAATCAGGGAGTAACAGTGGGGCTCAGAGAGGGGGAAAGAGAAATGCGAGAGGCAAAATAGGATCTAAACATACCCTGGAAATGTGAGTGCACCAACAAAGCTGGAGCTTCAGCCTCCTGTGCTATGTTCTGGTAGTATAGCTTCAGCTTGTCATGTGCAGTGACAGTGGGACAGGTTGATTCGCCACCAGAAATCACTGGTTAAGTATTTTGATAAATAAAACCTTAATTGAAGGCTCACTCAGTGTTTTGTTTTTGTTTACTATTTGTATTTTAAAAAGTCTTAACAGAGAATAGTTGTAATTCACAGCAGTCTCCTTTGATACAGAAGAAAAAAACTATATAATAACCTTGTGGGCCAAGATTGTAGGGACTTTTCCACCAAATATCACTTTTGTTTGTGATAGAAAAAAGCAGAAAAGATAGTTAGAAAAAAGAATACAGATGATCAGGAGGGGCAGATGGGCAGCAAATAGTATTTTGAAGCAGGCTGCTGATTGGAATAGCTTGTTATTTTCTCTGCACATAACCAGACAGGAACATTTCTGGCATATTTTACTGTAACCATTTGAAAAAGACCACACTATCAGAAATTTCCCACTATGGGGTCATTTCAGGTTATAGGGTTTATTTTATTTTCTTTTTTACCATTGATGACATTTCTGTTTTTCATCTGGATGTGCTTGTCAAACATCCCATAGGCTGGAAGGGATGTGGATCAAGCCACACACTGTAGGCTGTTCCAGAGCGAGTGTGAAAGCTGCGCTCTCACCATGCACCAAAGAATTTTATTGCTCTCTATTGTGTTCTGACCTGTCCGTCTTAACAATTTAAGGGTCTTTAGTGATTTTTCTTGGCAGAGCCTATTAAAAATACTACTCAGGTTAATCAAGCATCGGGGTACCTTTCAGATTGTATATTGTGACCTAGGTCTTTCTTCATAGTCTTATTTGTTTCACATCCTTGCCCCTGCTTAACGCAAACTCCCAAACTGCTGGCTAATCCACAGGTTCACAGAACACTGACTTAACTGGGTCTAAACCACCTTCAGTCCATCATACGGCCTCTTATCTGAGACCAGGTTTTGCTCTGTCAGTGACTGTTAGCTCTGGCTGAACTGATAGGGCTCAAAGCTTTCTTAGTAACTGGTGTTTGTGTGCTGCAAGCAACAAATGCCTGAACAGATTCTGATTGCACTCGGCCAGGACAGAGCCTTAGTGCCTAAGCCTCTAACAACGTGTGTTTAGTTTCAGAGATCTTAGAAAGGTCAGACTTTATGTTTAAGAAAACACACACTGTCACACCATCCCAATTTTTTGAACCTCTGTTTCTTTTTGGGGAGCTGCTGTGCACCCCAAGAGCTTGAAAAATCCACTTGCTATAAAAGAAGCCTATGTTGAAGCTTTTCCTCCACTTTACATTTAGACTTTGAAACTTCACTTTATATATTTATTATTAATTTTGCAGATTCTATGGTTTTCCAATCTGCTGTGCTCCTGAGGCTTGAGGTATTCCTGGTGTTAGCTTATCCATGCCTTAACAAGGCAATGCAGTCAGCTCTAAGTTCAGGCATTCAGTCCTGATCATCAATATTTGGATATTCAACAGTTTTTTCTCCTTTCTTGACTTCCTGCTGGTGATGACACTTCAGTGTTATGGGAGAGGGCAGGCTGGATAATTTAGTATTTGGGGTTTTTTTTTTTTGTCTGTATGTCATGGGGAGGTTCTGCTCTCTCACAGGATCAGCTTCCCATAACTACCAGTGAAGTTTACAATGCCGTAGCAGATTTCTGGAACCCTTGGCTAACTGATGAAGCAATCAATACCTTCAGAAAAGGTAAAATATCCCAGTAATGCATTATAAAGCTAGGGCTTAGACAACTAATATTTAGATAGATTTGTCCCATTTGTTTAGCTAAGTCTCCCTAGGATCAAACAGCACAATGGATTACCTGCAATGCCTCTCCTGGAAGAAGGTACTTGTCTTTAGGTTACATTTATTCTCTTCTGATGCAATAATTATTGCTTCTTGTAATATGTGCATTTGTAATATGGTACTGGCTTTGTACCAACGCGTGTAAAACACTTTGTTGCCTTCAAGACCTCATAATACTTTTTAGCTAAAGGTGTATGATGCAGGAGAAGATTTAAATTTTTAAGTTTTAAGTAAATTCACAAAATGTTTTTATTTCAATATTAGATATATTTCAAAGCATATCAAATAGGCACATACTTGTTGAAGTTACAATAGCACGTAGACTTGGTGATTACCCTGTTAATTGCATCATATTTGTGTCCCAACTTACTGAACTGGGAGAATATTGATATCCTAATTATGGTATTTCTTCTTAGCAAAGGGTTGAAAAGTTTGACCCAATTTCCAATCCACTCAAACATTTAGAATTTGGGAGTTTTCTTTGTGGTTTTATGTCTTGAATGGGAAGGAACTCTGGGTAAGAAGTAGAAACTCTTAATAGTAAAAATAAACCTTAAAGGGGAAGACATTAAGTTAGGATATATTGTTCTATGAACGATGAAATCCCAGTCCTTGAAGCAACTCTGGATGCCATGGAGAGTTCTAGAAGCTTGGATTGAAAAACATGATCTTTACTTTTCATCATATTCCGGTCTGAAGTTAAATGACTTTCAAAGTAAAAGGCTTCCAAACGCAAACAATTCTCCCTGGAAGAACCCATATGCTTGAAGAGATGGGGACTTTTTCACCATTACTGTATCTGTCAGTGTGGAAGAAATGCTACAGGGCCCTTCTCGTGTGGCAGTTGGATCACTGCAGCTGAAAACTGTCAAATAAACACAACGGCAATCACAGGCAAGAATTCATAAAAAATTCAGTGTCGACTTCTACTAAAATGTTGTGAAAAAACAGATTCTTAAGAGGTTCTGTTGTGATAAGGTGACGCATGGCTTGAATAAACACGACGTTCTATCTTACAGAAGGAGTAAGGCTGAATATTTTGTCAGTGCTGTACTTTCATTCTAAACTTGTGCTTTGAAACCTTTCATTTCTCAGATGATGTTGGTCTTATTTTCCCAGGTGGCTTCTACACACAGCTCTTTGAATCCCGTGACAGCTCTCAATCACTCAGGATAATCAGTCTGAACACAAATTTGTATTATGGTCCCAACAGTGTAACTGTGAATATCACCGACCCAGCCAACCAGTTTGCCTGGCTGGAGGGAATACTAGAAACCTCTTCACAAAAGAAGGAAAAGGTAGGGACTGGAACGAGAACCCATCAGCATTAGTTGTTTAAACTTTGGAAAAAAACCCCAACAAAACAACAAAAGAAATAGAGATGATAAAAATATAGAAGAATTTCTAGAAAAATATGCTGCATAATCAACATTTTTATTTTAAAAATACATCTTCCTTGAATTTGCACGTTATACTACAACAATTGATACAATACTTGAATGCAGTTTCTCCAGTTATCCAGTAAAATACCTTTTCTTTCCTACTATGTAAAATACTGTAGAAGTCAGGATGAGAATACTTAATACTTTGATTTTTTTTTACCACTTTGATTTCTGTTTCTGACTCTTTTTACTCATAGCCTTTCATTCTAAAATGTGTACACTTGGCCTGAGACAAAAGCTAGCATATTTCATTTATATTCTTACATAATTACTAGTATCAAAAATAGAAATTAGAGTTTGTCAGCCACAAAACTTAGCCAAGCTGCAGCAATTGCTGTGATTTTAGTGTTATAATAAATTGCTTTACAATACTCAGCTTTTGAAGTGAGGTTATAAATTGTCAGCTCGTGTTTGATTGATTGGTGCAGGGATTGGATCATCACCTGACCAGGAAAGGTGTTTAATTTGAAACATGTTTACATTTTGCTGCGATGCTATAATTTTCAGAACTCTATTACCACAGGGAGAAAGGAGAGATTTCCCTTCCTCATAAAACCCTGCAGCATCTTAGTTGGTGTGTGCACTTGGAACCAAGTCTTGACCTCAGACACAGGGGTTTTAACCAGTTCTTCTATGTTTTTTGTGACTCTTTGACCATATTCTAAATGAATATTCTAAATTAAGTAATATTGAATATTAAGTAATAAATATTCCAAATTAAGGAATCATTAATATCAAGTAATAATTAATATTCTAAGTTAAGTAATTTAATATTAAGTAATAATTTTCTAAATTAAGTAATATTCTGAAGTTTTTTATTCTGAAGTTATGTTTTTTAT
>JANHGN010010311.1:0-15625 GCA_024605025.1 Megaceryle maxima | reverse complement strand
TCCCTGCTCTCAGCAGGGGGTTGGACTGGATGGCCTCTAGAGCTCCCTTCCAACCCAGACAGTTCTGTGTTTCTATGATTTCTAAGATGGCAGTAACAGTCAGGGCCTCATTCCCGTGCCGTTTCCTTCGCAGACATGTTGACTCCCCTTTGAGGCCCCTGACTGCATTCAGGGCCTCTGCTTTGCCTTCCCTCCCGAAGGAGATCTTAGGCTGTTTGAGAGACCCACTGCCCCTTCCCCTCTAAGCTGGGCTAAGTCATGACCAGGGGAGGTGAAAATCTCTTGCTTCAGCCGCAGTTAGACAACTGTTATTATACTGCTGCTAAAGAAAACCTCACTATTGGTTTTTTTTTTGGACTGTGTCTCTGATACCCTTCTTCTTAGGTTTATTTTCAGGTGATATTTTTTTCAAACACTTTGTATGTGTGTGGGTGGGGTGACAAATCAGTGTCCTATCCTTAATTTGCAAAGGGTATCTGTGTAGTGTATTGCATGTTCAGCTTGAAGAATAATCTCCACACATTTCCTTTGTTTAGGCATAAAAACCACCTCTCATTTTAGGCCAGTGTAAAGAGTGATTAGGTTTTTTATAGAGGTGTGGTGAAAAATGTGAATTCACTGGTGCTGACTGCTTAGGTTGGCACCTAGGTTGGCCTGTTTAGAATCTGGTGCAACTCCAGATGAAGTCTGCATCTACAACACTATTTAACCCAGGCTCTGAGAAAGTAAATAACATGCAGACTGCAAACTATGTTTTCCATTCATTTGTTAGGGTGAAAACCCCACCCCCACCTTCCCATATGCCAAATGTAGAACTAGAAATCATGGGTTTATTTTAAACTTTTTTTACCGTGTAACTAGACAGGATCTATACTTGTTAAATTCATTGCTTCATTCAGTGCCTGCTGTTGTGGTTTTTAGAGTCTGGCCAACTTATATTTCAAGAATATCCTCTTATTTTTGTTTATCCAAACTTAGTGAGACTTTGGAAAATTATAACCTACTTCTATTTTGTGGTTAGGGAATAGATGCTAAACTTTATATATACTCTATGCAGTGCGTGTAAAATAATGAAAAATTCCTCCTCTTTCCTAGTTTAGGTCTCTGGGTGCTCAGAATCAGTAAGAATTTCAGTTTCCCTGTACAACTGTTATTAATTACCTGATCTCACATTTTTTACTCTTGCTTTTTATTCTGCCTTCATCTCTCTCCCACTTCTGAATTACTAGCAGTATGAAGAAGGCACGCTCTTCGTTTTGTTGAATGTTGTGAAATATTCACTAGAATCATATAAGAATTTGGCCTGCTGCTGGCAGAAATCAGCTCTATAAACAATGTGCTCTTTTGTTTGCCCAAAGCATAGTAACAAATGGATTATGTGTAACAGCCATCTATAGGGCTTTTATTTCATCTCCATTCAGGCTCTGCGTGTTTTGCACTGCTTTTAATGAGGCTGCCTGAACTATGGTAACCCCACGGCACATTTGTAAGCAAGAGATATTAGATGAATCAGCCCCTTCCAAGACTGCATTATAAAGTGATCTGCTTTCATTACAGGATTTATTTTATAGGTGGTAGACCTCAGCAAGAGGACACTGTGGGCACAAGCAGCACTTATCTGCTGTGTAAGGCCAAGTTCAGGTCCACATGAATGCAAATCTGCTTTCCCACAGTCAAATCTCCATTCGTTGCGTGGCTTGAAACACAACCTTTTTTGTGCATGACCTCTCCTTTGCTCCCCTTCTGCTTCAGACTCATACTGGAATGATTGATAGTCCTTTATAAAATACTCCAGAAAGAACTATTTTACTTCCCCATCAGCAAGAAAGCTTGAGTCCCCCCCACCAAAAAAAAAAAAAAAAAAAAAAAAAGAAACAAGCCCCCGCATCGTGCAGCAGAATGAAAAACTTCTTCTTCCTTCTGCCTTTCTGAAGGGGGAAGGTTTTCTCCCTGGAAATGCAAATGTTTATTCCCTGGCAATAGAGCTCTCTGTTGTCAAAACCAACCAAACACATTTTCATATAAGTACAGATAGATGTCTTTTTTTTTTTTTCCTCTGGAGGCCTATGAAGGGTTATTTATTTATTTCTATTTATGTTTTAAACACCATTTACAAATGTTAACAGAGCACAACAGGATCCACAACTGGCATAATGCCCTATTTTAAGTCTTTTGTGGTTTGTTTGAATGCAATCTGTTCTCAAAACCTTTCGTTTGCTCTTCTGCTCTTCAGTCACTAGGTAGTTTTTGCATAGGAAATAGTTACAATACAGAAGACAACTGTAAACATGATAACAAAGTAGATAAAACCAAAGCCACATGGCAGCTCACAGGCCTCATCTTCCTCCTCTCTGGACACATTTTCTATATGTTGCTCGGAGTGTTCGGTTGTTAAAAATTATAGCTGAAGCAACTCCTGACTTTGTAAATAGAGGACCCTGTGAAAAACTGGGGGTGGTGGAAGAAATACAAGAGATGCCATTGCTTTGGATAACACCCAGAACAGAACTGAAGATTCAGGTCTGGAAGAAGCTGCTGCTGTTAGGTTTCCAGATTTTATGGTCAGAAGTTGGCTTTGGCAAAGAATTACTGGCAGTGAGGTAAAGTCAGGTTGAACTGTGAATTGCTGATTCTTAGTGAGAGTCCTAACAGCACAGGCCTGCAAGTAGCACCTTGTGTTAGTTGCAGTCTTTGCTGGCTAGCAGCAGTGAAGAGCAAAGTCCTGAGATTTAAAAATACCATGAACAAAAATGGAGAGGTCATATAACGTAGCTTGTTATTATAGGAAAAGAAACAAGCCTAGTGATGAAGACAAATTAATTAGAAAAAATTGCTTGGGGGAAGACCAAATTTTCTAGGTTGTGTCTTGTTTCTTTAGTTTTGTTTTGTTTTTTTCTTTCAATAACAAATCAACCTCAAACATTCCTCTCCCCAGCATAATTTTGTGTAAAAATGTAGTGGCAGGCTATTTTATTTTCACTTCTTAATAGAGAAATCCTTTCCATTTTCCAAGCACTTCTAATTTGTGATTTTACTGGGACAACTGCATCTCCTCTGTTGCATAAACGTGTGTGTGTATGTACGAGATACACCAAGATCACACAATCATAGAATCGTCAGGGTTGGAAGGGACCTTAAAGATCATCCAGTTCCAACCCCCCTGCCAATGGCAGGGACACCTCCCACTAGAGCAGGTTGCTCAGAGCCCCATCCAGCCTGGTCTTAAAAACCTCCAAGGATGGGGCTTCCACCACCTCTCTGGGCAACCTCAAGATAAAGATAAAAGAGAGATAGAGAGAGACAGACCCTGAATGTACTAGTGGATGCATAGGTTTGCTATAATATCTCAGTTTTGGCATCACCATTTTTTATCTGTCAATCACCAGATGCCAATACCTGGAAATTTAGAGACCAAAGTGCCCGGAAAGCAACTTCTGATCTCCTGAATGAAAATGTGCCTGACATTTTTTGTGCATGCACTGTATGTCACTGAGCTGCAGAAACAGGCAACACCTTCCTACTCTTGAGAAATGGGCTGTAATAGAAAGAAGTTGACAATTCTATTTGGAAATACTTAAAAAGGGTGATTGAAAAAATGTGAGTGGAAGGATTTTTTATTTCCTGAATATTGTGTTGCTATGTGACAAGCATGGATTTACTCAGGAGGGCTTTACTGTTTATTTGTACTTTGGCTTTATGTTTTAATGACCATAAAGACATGCAGATCAAGTATCTGGGCACTTATTTTCATTTTAATTAACAATTAATGAATTAATTTCCAACCTTTAATTAGACCCAGTTTAAATACAGCACGTTTCAAACTCAAGACTCTGGAAGGCATTTAAAAGAATGAAACTGCCTGATGTCAGACACCTATTGTGCAAGTTTAAACGATACCCTGTCTTGGGAAATTGCATCTGAAAGGTAAGTTGACTGGTACTTAGGAAGTTGATCCGGTTTTAAGGTGAGAGATTTTTCAGATAACATGGAGTGCTTAATCCTTTCCACTCATCCTCCTTTCCTTTCACTTTAGCTTTAGTACTTTCTTAGAAAAATCTGGTTATATGCTTTCAGTGTCTTGCCCCTCTGAAAAGAAGCTGCAAGCTTCCATTGCTTTTCATTCCCTCTGCATCTGTCAAGAGGCTGCAACTATTTTGAGCAACAAAATGTTTGGATGTGTCACCCCTGGAGTCTGTCTTTGATGGGCTGAGCGAGGGCGGAATTAAGACTGAAAAAGTAAAGCTAGTTAAATAGTTAGTTAAAAAACATAAATCCTGTGTTCACTACTTTCTATGGTGAAGGCACTTCAAATATTTAATCGGACTTTTCCATGTCAGGTGTCTGGCAAGACCACACAAGTGTGATAATTATTAAGTATCTTTCTGTAGTAATCTATAAGAACATAACTAATTTTCAAAATGTAAACTGAAATGTCGATCATAAGCAATCAGCAAAGGATTGACTAGAGGGTTTGGTTTGGTTTGGTTTGTTGGTTTTGCATTTGCAAATAATGAATACTGTTTAGGCAAAATGAAATGTCATAAAATGAAAAAAAACCCTGCAAACTGGTTTTAAACACGCTGCCTAAATGTCCCTGTTTAAATAGATGTTAGTAGACATTTAGCTTACTAACAGTCCAACAAGAAACTGCCTTCAGTCATCCAACATCATGGACCCCTTTTTGTGCTGTATTTGTGATGTATTCGAATCTCTCTGCCACCGAAGGCAACGAGACTATGCTGATTTTCATCAGTTGAGATCTGGCCTTGTATCCCGTGAAACAACCCCAAATTTGGGGTTCTTCCTTCTGCACTTACTTCCCTTGCCAGCCCCGATTTCACAAAGTCCTGTTCTACCAGCTAATAATAATCACCATCATCATCATCATCATCATCATCATCTCCGTAGCCCCAGGCTGGTGCCCCTGTGTGAGCCAGGAAGTGCAAGAGGTCTGGGCAGGCATTCGGGTGAGGGCTGGGAACCATCTCTGTGCCGAGAGGGAGATCCCCTTCAACTTCATGCTTGGCTGGTGCTTTGTTTGCCGTTGAATGCTCCCCCCTTGGAGCCTTTGTGCGGCAGCGGGGGCTGAGGTGTGAGGCGGCTGCCAGCCGATGGCCGCACCATGCGTGGACAGAGCATGACCAGTTTGGCTGCAGCCAGTCACCACTGGGCTTGGTGTTACATCACCGTCAGCCCATGGCTCAATCAGACAGAGAGAAACAGGCTCCTCGTTGTTTTTCCTCTTTTCAAGGACAAGAAGAAAGCCTGGGAAAAGAGCAGAGATCCCAGTCCTTCCTTGAGAACAGCCAAATATTGTCTGCATGGTAATGAAGGGAACAAAACCACAAAGCACACACGGCTCTCTCCCCCCTGCAAGCTGGGATGCACAAAGTGGGGGGTGTAATCGGAAGGAGTGGGTGAGGGCAGCACAGTGCCACGAGGAAATAACCTGCAGTCCCCCCAGCTTGTCCGCAGAACCCGTTGTGGGAAGGCCCAGCAGCCAGAGCGCTTCCCTCATTCCAGTTTTTCATGGCCATGGCCTTGATTTGGGGACTCTGTGTCGATACAGTAGCACAGCAGCTGGTTCTCCTTCAAAAAAAACCCCCCAAGATTGTAACACAACAGTGTCATAATAACTGATATAACTGATACAACTGATTCCAGTTTTCTGTTCCACCCACAGAGTCAAGCTGGGTACATACACACAGCTCATCCTTGTTTTTTGCAAGCTCCTGATAGTATCTTAAGAGAAAGGGATACCTTGTTTATTCTGTTTTGAAATGCAAAAAGCAGTGTAATTTTTCTGTTTGCAGTGAGTCTTGGTTGTTGCTTCTTCCAAAAGTGGAAAAAGGGATTGGCTTTGTATATACTTTGGACACCGGGAGCACACAAACCGTTCCCATCTGCTGGGGGCAGCTCCTGTGATATTTCTGCATTCACAGCCATCTCTTTGCAGCCAGGCGTAGTGTCCCTATGGAAAAACACGGTTGTCATGGGAAACTGTGATCATGGAAAGAGAAACAAGTTTGGGGAGCTATGAGGGGACTTGTCTGTACCACGAAGGCAGGCAGAAAGCTTGTATTCACAGAATCACAGAATGTCAGGGGCTGGAAGGGACCTCGAAAGATCATCCAGTCCAACCCCCCTTGCCAGAGCAGGGTCACCTAGAGCAGGTCACACAGGAACGTGTCCAGGTGGGTTTTGAATGTCTCCAGAGCAGGAGACTCCACAACCCCCCTGGGCAGCCTGGTCCAGGCTCTGTCACCCTCACAGTGAAAAAATTTCTCCTTATGTTTATGTGAAACTTATTCCTCTGGAAACAGCGCTGAACTTGTCCATGGGGCAGTCACCTTTCGAAAGGCTTCTGCTGCTGGACTCTTCCACTGTACCTTTGCACTGGCTGGGGTCTCCTAGAACTCTCCAGGCAGGTATGCTCCTCCATGCCTCACTTCTTTCCCTAATTCCATTTATGCTGCATGTGATATTCCTTCTGAAATCACAGTAAGGGTGATGTCAGCAGGGTGGCAAGGAGGAACCCCGTCTACCTTAGGGCATCTGTTGTTGCTGTTATGCAGTTGTGGTAGTGACAGTGACAATGTAAACATTTATTTGGGTATTGAGATCTCGTGCAGCACACCTCAGAATTATCAGAAACCGTCTTCTAATCTGCAGCCACATTTTCATTATCTTCAGTCTTTTACCATTTGGTTTTGTGACAACTTTTTTTCTGACCCTTTTCCAGTGTTTAGCCTTCCACTATCAGGAGGTACAAGGAGGTATCCTTCCTGGTCTTGTCTTGGAGACATCCTAAAAGCAAAACTCTTCCTAAAGCACCATTTAGTGTGATTCACAATCTGTGATTCTTGTCTAGCCTATGCATCTGAGTTTCCTTTTAGAGACAACTACAACGTGGAGTTGGATGCCTATCAAGACCAGGCTCAAGGATGGGGTATATATGGGTTCATTGAGTACAACACATCCAGCAGCTCCAGTGTTTCAGGACTTCTTGAGAGCCTTACTCTGATCTGTTCCACTTTTTTTACATCTTTTTGATCAGGACTGACCAGAAGAGTGGACCAGAACTGCATCAGTTGTCCATAAAGTGGCATTCAGACCTCTCCATCTCTGCTACAATCGCTTTTCCTCCCATGTCCTAAAACTAACAGACAGTGCATACTGTGGCCTCCTAACTGTCCTGTGGTTGACCAAGGCACCCAGGTTTACTCATTTATTACGTCTTGCATGGTCTGAAAGACACTATAAAAGGTATCCAGGAAAATACAGAACTTTGGATGTCCATTCAAAATCTATTCACCACCCCTCCCTAACCTCTGCAGTGATAATTTTTTCTATTAATGCATGAGATCTGATGATAGCCTTGCACCGTTACAAAGGTTACCACTCATTACAGAATTATCCACTACTTAAAAAGAGAACAAACACAAAAAAAAGTTGCTATAATTAAAACAGAGTCTTCTTTCAGCTGTGCTTTTACAAAGGAGGACCTCAGTGCATGTTCTCAGTTGTGACAGTGCACTCTGACAGGCAGAGAATGGGAAGAATTGTCTCAGCTTCTTACACTACTTTGAGCTTGATGGTAATTAATTATGTAAATAGATGTGCGTTGTTCGGTTCTGTTGCCAAAACACACTCCCTTTGCACATGAAGATGAATCGTTGCTTCCCATAAGAAGCCAACTCTGGAGCAACTGGAGCAAATTTGCAAATAACCTCGCAGGAGATTTCTTGAAAGTGCAATGAGGGTTGCAGTCCATTTTCTGAAACGGGTCAGTTCTTCAGCAGTATTAGCCCACTTACAGCAAGGACGTTATAAACATATTATTTTTACCCTGAAACAGAGTTTGACAACATAGAGACAAATAAAACTAATGCCTAAACATACTAAAATGGTTCACATTATTTCTCTACTTCTCCGAGACCAACGTGCTCTTAGAAAACTATTGACTATGTGTTTTTCCTTACTTGTCTGAAGGCTGATAAAACACAAAAGCAAGGCTTGGCTTCAGCAGCTTTTCCCAAAGATTAAGGAAGTGCTTCAATCAACTAAACCAGGCTATATCAAAGCTGCTTTTTCATTCAAGAAGTATACATGATGAGCCCATTTTTGTGTCTCATTATCGTGGACCCAATTTACATGTTGGACAAAGCATTTCTTCGGCTTTCAGATCCATGTGTAACTCTTTAGTGCCCTCCCCTGTCCCACTTTGGAAATGTTTACGTCTAATAGGGAAACTGTCTATGCTTAAGAAAATAATACTGTGACTTTATTCTTAAAATTAAATATTGCTACTGCCAGTTTTCTCTCCAGATTCAATCTATCTGTCTCAGAAGTAGGGAATGGGGCATTTCATTCGTTTGGAGAAAAAGAAATCAAAGAGCACTAAGGGAATGTTTGTGTGCCACCTTTCTGGTTTATGTTTTCCAGTGGTCATAATGACAGTTACTTCTCAGTGAAGTATGTCAGAGGGGCAAGTGGAAAAAAAAAAGTCAAGTTAAGGGTTAAAACTCACCAGTTTCTAGGTCAGTCAGATATTCTTTCATCTGGGTCATTTAGCGTTGAACGTGGTGTGTATTTCACGTGGATGAGAGAGAGGATGAGTGTGCTAGATGTGCTAGCTATACTGACTTGTTAATCAAAGAATGTAAGGGTGGTGGAGACAAGATACAGGAGAACAAAGTAAAAGAACTATTTTTCTTGGCAGATGCAGGAGACTCGCCTCATCACTACTTTAAGATGGCTTTACTGGCACTGTGGACAGCCAGGGCACCATCTCCACTGCCTGTCTGCCCTGGCACCATAATCCCTGCAGCCTCACTGCATGCCACAGCATGCCAGTCATAGAATCATAGAATGTTTTAGGCTGGAAGGGACCTCCAGAGGTCACCTGGCCCAACCTCCCTACACAAGCAGGGACATCTCTACCTAGGGCAGGTTGCTCAGAGCCCCATCAAGCCTGACCTTGAATGACTCCAGGGATGGGGCCTCCACCCCCTCTCTGGGCAGCCCATTCCAGTGTCTGTCACCCTCAGATTAAAGAATTTTGTTCTAATATCCAGTCTGAATGTAAGAGCAAGAGGTTCTGATGCATAGTCAAGAGACTCGTATTTCCTTAGACTTTTGGGAGAGATTATCTCAGCTACCTGTGGTTCTTGACTGCCAAAGGACCATTGCTTCACATCCTTGGACCAGTGCTTCAAAAATACTTACACAATGTCGATCCCATTTCCTTCCTCATAAAGAACAACTTCCCTATGTGCTACTCTCTCATTTACCTGTCACATCCTCCCTACAGAAAGTGGATTTCACTGATAAATTAAGCTGCCACATTCTGGTCTGTCCTTTCTCCTTGATAATAAGTGAAGTTCATAGCTTTGGTGAGCATTGTCACCAACCATGATATGAGAGGTATAAGCAGGATGAAGGGTTATTTTGGTTGTTGTGGTTTTGGTTTGTGTGTTTTGTTGGGGTTTCTTTGTTTGTGGTTTGGGGTTTTTTTAAAATTTTTTTTGTGGGTTTTGTTTTGTTTTGTTTTTTGTTTTATTTTGTGTGTCTATTTATTATTTCATTATAATTTTCTGGGATAATTCTATGATTATCATTTTCTAGGGTAGAGAGAAACTGAAGTCCTGCTTTCCACTGGTTTCTTTCTGCTGTGCAATATGTGCTAAAAATAAGAATCTGTCCATCTGTCTTCCGTTGGTACACAGGTACTTTTTACATGACTAAAATTGGATCTTATATCCTGCAAGGCATTTATATGGGTTAGCTTGTCTTAATGTGCTTTAAAGACAAGTAAATGGAAGAAAGACAGACAGTAACTAGAATATATAGGTCAAAGTTTTCTTCATCCTTCAGATAATCCAGTTATTTTAAAAAGAAGCAAAACATAATCCTAAAAGCTGAGCTTATCCAAATCAATTATAAACATTGCTTCAAAATCCCTCATGGATTTTATTTTATTTGAAAATATTTTTGTAAATATTACATATCTCAGAAATAAACCCAAAAAACCCCAGTCAAAACCTCACTAAAAATACACAGCTTATTTGTTGGCTACGGGAAGAGAATGTTTTCAAATGACGATTTGAAAATGTTCTGTTTGCAAGTATTTGGAGTGACTGTGCCAAGCCTGAACTGAAGATTTGTCAGAACATCCAAACCAACCAGGAGCTAGTTTATATTTTGGCATTGAGTATATCACAACCATCTCTACAGGTGAATCTGTGCAGAGTTCATTTTAAGATCACGACGTTCATATGCACTGAAGACATACTCACAGACATCTAGAGAAACCTCTGCCCATCGTGGTTCAAAATGAGAAGGAATAGTGGGTTCCCTTCTCAGATCAGGCTGATTAGGAAAAGCAGAACAAAGCAAGCAGTACTCCAACAATTTACAGTCAAAGACAATATCACTTTCTGAGTTTTTGCTAAGCATGAATGGATATTGTTATTTGTTGTATATTTTACAACATTCACCCTTTGGCAGGATTTCCAAAGATAGCACCGCTCCTGAGCTCACCTTCCTCCAGCATCCGCATGGTCTCATCCTGTTGTCTGCCCGTGGCCACTCTGAGTCAATTCCTTTTTTTATTGCCACACCACTGTGACGCTGAAGCGCGCAAACGTATGAGAACTATTATGCTGCTGTTTCTTTGTCTCCAAAGACCAGAATAATTTATCTTTATCTGCCTTTTGCTGAAGATAAATGCTGAGACACGGGGACATATATGGCTGCTGTTTGCAGCAATGAGAAATGTTGTAGCTGTTGCTAAGCGTTCAAAACCAGGATGTTGTTATAGTTATAGTTGTCTAAATGTCATTAAAAGCTTCTGGGTTTAACAATAGGTCTTTGTGAGGGATAAAGGTAAAAAATGATTATGCTTCTGGATGTATTCAGAGAGCTGAAACAAAACCAGCTTCCATCTAAAATAAAGACACAGCGTGAATGGATTTTGCTATATGATGGGTCTTTTTTTCAGATCTGTGGGATGCAGAATGACTGAAATAGCCGAGAGAAAACGTCTACAAGAGGCAGTTAGAAACAGACATCAGTGAAAACAGAGAGAGAATTTCTGGTGTAAGTGTTGTTCAGATAGGAATATTGACCTGTATTGCTGAGAAACCTGCCCTTGCTGTTTAATTTCTCTTGCATTCAGGAAAGGTGACTTTGAACTCATTTGGTAATAAGCTGGTTTGTCTGGATTCTGACAGTTTCTCTTCCATTTGAAATAACTCATAAGACCCCAGATTCTTGGCTACTGGCTCAGGACAGAAAGAGGTAACATCATATTTTCTTTGAAAGAGAGATTTTGGTTATAATGCTGCATTTATCATGAAATGCTATGAATTGCTTAGTATTAGAATGCTCCTTGTTGACCTGGACTGAGTTTCTGTGCCACATGCTAAGAGGGTGGGCAAGCAGCAAACCAGTCCACTGCCTGTGCCTTGCTACAGACTCAGCATGTAGAAATAAGATTCACCACTATTACCCTTTCCACTTCCAGCTGAAAGTGGAAAAGATTAACCAGAATCTCCCAGCATATGACTACGATGTGTTCTGAAGCACTGCAGAAAACACTGTAGATTTCTAAGGGTCCAAATATTTTGCCATTATGATTTACAAATTAGATTCCTCAGTTCAACTGGGAGCAGGCATGTTTCCAACTGTAGCAATCTTAGGTTATCTAACCTCTACTATCTCTTTGAATTTTCATCGGGAAGAAGTTTTAGAATTGTTGATTTCTGTTGGCAAAATACAGCCATGCGTTCTTTTTTTGACAAGAAGTGCTTTTGACTTGCTGGGCTGAAGCCTGAAGCTAGGAAATTTCACATAGGCACTTAAATCTAGTGAGGTACTGTCCAGCAGTGGCTGTGAAAGGGCAAGATTCTATCATCTGCTTAATTTCTTCACTTTGCTCAGATTTTACCTTTTCTAGAAAAGAGTTATTATTCTAGAACCATGTGCTGGGGAAAAAGGAATCTCAGATGTGGTCTGTTTCCCACTCACCATTTTTTACTTGTGTAGTTGACACTGACTGAGCCTGACAACTTTTTGGGATGCTCAGCTGCTCTTCCTCACAGAGGTGTAAAGCCTAATGCCAATAACTTTGTTTCAGCCTTCCTTTTCTAGGAAAGAAAGCTCTTTTTCAGATGACACTGCTGCTTGTCCTAGGTTATTAACAATAGGTGTAATTAATAACACAAATATGGTTTAAAAAAAGATTTTAAAGCAGATAGGTCTATGTTGCAGCATTTGAACTGGAGCATTTTTTACTCAGTGACGTGCCCAGAACTCCCCCATCCAAAGTATTGATTCTTAATTAAAGTCCCATATTATGAGGACTGCTTTTTTTCCTCAGAAACTAAAAGCTGGATTGTATATATCTAGCATGCCATGAGAGGTAGAATAATTCAACTTGTCAAAATGAAATTTAAACATACTTAAAAAAAAAAAAATTAATAATATACTGGAACTCAATATACATTATTTAATAAGAAAACACCATTGCAATGAGTCATCTGACCAGTTTACCAAGCTAAAGCTCTGAACAGTTAGCTACAGAAGCTATCTGAACAGTTTATCAAGATAAATTTCACTTCAGATTGTCTATTAGCTAGCTATATTTATATATATAATCTATATAGCTTTATAGTTTAAATATAATTGTGCTTTTGAGTTAGGGCCCCTAATTCTTCTAGCTTTAGAAAGAACCTGAACATATTTTGGCACTGTGTTCATTCTGCATTAGCAGTATATATTGCATTACTGAGGCAAAACCAACCCACCCTCATGACAGATAAAAGTAATTCTCCTCTCAGCTGCAAAAGTTAAGGGGTAAGAGTTACTTGTGAAGAGACACATCTATTTATTACATACCCAAACCAGGTTATCTCCTACTAAATTTGAAATTTATTTTTATGATGTATATACTTAACTTACATTTCATGATAAATTATTTATCAGTTAAATTACATTTCATGGGAATGGGATGCAAAATGCAGCCTGTCTGAAAAGGAGATATTAGCAGGGGTTTGAGTCACTTTGGAAGTAGGTGGTACAGAAGTGTGGTTCCTTGTGGCATTGTGATTGCCTGGACATTCAAAGGGAGTTGACACAGAGTGCAACTGAAGTTATGTGGACTAAGTGGATAGTGTTGATCATGCAACAGGTCCAAATGGGGAACCCTAGGTACCCAAGAGTCCTGGAAGAGGTCATGGACTGGCCAGAAAGCAGAGATTTTGAAGCACTGCCCAAGGAGGTAACTTGTGCTGAGGCCCCACGACATGAGAAGTAGTAGGCTGTGTTTGCTGATGGATCCTGTCGTGGTTGTGGAAGACCATCAGAAGATGGATGCTGCTGTGTGGAGTACCACACTATGAGTCACAGAAGCCACCACAGGAAAAGGTGGAGGAAGTCAGTCTGCAGAAGTGAAAGTCATCCATGTGTCCCTAGGGATTGCTGAATGAGGAAAAAAGGCCAACACTTTCTCTATATTGACTCCCTGGTGGTGGAAAGTACCCTTGGAGATGGCTACAGCAATGGAAATGAATCAGCTGTCAGTGCAGAAGCAAACTCACCCGTGCTTCTGCACTCTGGCAAGATGTATGTGCTACTGGGTAGAGAACATTGCTGTCAAGATACGTCATGTATGTGCTGACATGCCCAAGTGTTGTGCCACCAAAGAACTTCAGAACAAGCAGGTAGACCAGGCTGCCAGATCTGTAGTGGTTCAGGTGGTGATTGGCATCTCCATCAGATGCAGCAAGGTGAAAATGAAACCATTTCAGTGCAATAAAACCCAGAGGTCCTGCCAAATCACAGAAAGAATAAATTGCAAGTTATCTTCTTTTTTTGGCACAAAAATGGCTGCAATCTTTCTTTAAGTCTTAAGAATATCTTCACTGTAAGAGGTATTTGAAGCCATCTAGTAATTTGTTTAGCTATTCATCAGTTCTCCCTCTTTTTGTATCAGGCCATAAGATGCTCTGGGTACTTTTGTAACCTTTTCTCCGAGATTCTTTATCTCTCAACACTAAATGACTTCTCTGATCTCTTCTGCTGATTGCTTCTTTTTCCTGTTGTTGATATTTTTCATCATCATCATCAAGGTTTGTATTTGAGAATGGTGATTTTTTCCTTTCAAGCAGTTAATTCCCTTGATGTGTTTTCCTTTCTGTTGGATAGTTCTGGGCCTTGCTGAATTTTCCTCTCAGTGATATTTAGCAATATACTTTTATTTCTTCTTTTCTCTTCTACTTTCTCTTTTGCTCTGAATTTTGCCATAAAATTTTGTTCTTCTTCCTTTAGAGCTTTCTTCTTTTGATTCCCTAATCCTTTTCTCCATCAGCTGCTCAATGATTTCTTGAGAACTTTGAAGATTTTCTTCTACAGGTTCTTGCTACAGCTCATCAACTTTGACCCCGTGATTTACTCTCTCTGGGTGTCTGGGACTTGTCTTTTTATACAGAATCAACTCGTCTGTTCTTCCTCCTTTCAGTTTTTTACTAGTGTTTCAACCCATCCCCTGCCTTTCCCTTTTTAAAAAGGAAAGAGTGAGGTTGAGGAAAATAAGTTACTCAGGACAGCAAGGATCATCCTATAGTAAGTATAGTTGGGACTAAGGGCAATCTTAATACAGTACATTTGGTTTAGAGATACCTGTTGAGGTGAGGTTTGTTTTACAGAACACACCCCAAGGAGTCCATCCACAGTGCTGTAGGAGAATCTTCTGGGGGGAGTTATGAGCTTGGACCTAGTGTTAGCCACAGATGTCTATGCTGGTGATGCTTTAGTCCTACGCCTTAAGGACCTGAAGAGGAATTTCCAACCTTAATTCACTTTGTGAATATAGCTTCCAATTCTGCTAATGTGATGAACACCTCTTCCAACAAGGAACTCATGGACCATCTATTGAGAAAGCTCACCAGAGACCTCAGCCACCACAGACAGCCACTTGGCTTTGGATTGCTGTGGAGTTGTGCTACGGAGCGGTGTGCTAAGGGGTCATGTTCTTGGTGGCTAGTAATATTAAAAGAGATTGCTGGGATTTACATCAGATGAAGCTCTTTGTAATCTCAGCATGTGCATTAGGTAGTGCAATGAGTATTAATCCACCCTGGATATTATGAACATGTAGATTGCTGTGACTGTGTCTTTAATCAAAAATCAAGAGGCACAGCCTTCTCAGAGGCAGTTTGCTCTTAAGCCCCCGCTGAAAGAAGCTGTGGTTTAGTCAGTCACATATATGACTTTTAGCTGATTTTAGCAACAGGAAATAGTTTCTATTTGCTTGCAATATTGCTGTAATGTAGGGGGGTTAGCCAGTTTGCTTTCCTCTGACAATCAATATACTGTGCAGATTTTCTTCACTTTATTAACTTTATTTCCTCACGTTTTTCAACATAAGTTCTATTTGGTGGCTGAGAAATTGCCATTGGATATTTTCTTAAACCTGCCTTCAACATTAAGTTAACAAGTTCTCCATGGGACAGCAATGTGCCCTTGTGGCCAGGAAGGCCAATGGCCTCCTGGGGTGCATTAAGAAGAGCGTGTCCAGCAGATCAAGGGAGGTTCTGCTCCCCCTCTACTCTGCACTGGTGAG
>JANHGN010010310.1:0-47945 GCA_024605025.1 Megaceryle maxima | reverse complement strand
TTTTTCTTTTTTTGCAAAGTGAAATGGCTTCACTGGAACCAGCTTGAAGAAGGAAGATTAAATGAATGAGAATCCATCTTTTGGCTGAGCATGTCCAGATAGTGTCTTTATATGCTGTTGGTTAGCACTGTCACTGTATGTTCAGGGGAGTTGAGTTGAGGCATGAATGAAGGGAATGCAGTGTTGTGCTGCTTGCCCTTCCACTTACCTTGTCACACAAAATCTCAGATTTTCCCTCTGACTTCGTGAAGAAAGTGAAGATTGGGCACTATAGTTCCATAAAGGTTTAATTTCTTATAATGCTACAATTTTTTTCTAGGTGCACAAAATAGTTAATATTGCTGACAGTACAGCTGACAGAGCAGAAAATTAAGCTTGAAGTGTTGTAATGTGCTTGTTTCAGCATGTCTGGTAGGCTTGTCATTCTCAAGAAGTCTCGAATTTTCTTCTCCAGTAAGTGACCATCTCTCACTGTAGGTGCCCTGTGTCTCTAGCCCTTCTCACCAGAACAGTGTTGACACCAATTGTTATTTACCATTGTTTCTGATTATACTTTGAGGGGTTTTCTCCACATCTATACATATTATGGACCTCTATGGGAAATTTGCTTGAGTGAGAACTATGAGATTGGGTTGTAGAGTTCTAAAATATTAATGAGCAATGAATTTCAGATCACCCAAATTATAGAAATGCCATTCCCAGTCACGTGACCATCACCTCTCTCTTGCCCTGCTTTTTTGGAAGCTGAAGAGTATGATCTTTTTCGCATTAATTTGTGATGATACCATCAGTCATTCTTTGAGCAGTGAACTTTATTACTAAAGTCTCCACAGTAGAAGAGCTCAATTTGTATGTTGGGTTTTCCATATCACAGGATCTGCAGTGCAGTATGAAACCATTAGATTTCTTTTACCACCTAATATAATAATATGTGTAGGAGCTACAACTCCGAAGAATGTGTTTCACAGCTCACTCGTGTATGGAGACATTATGAAACTTAAGAATTTTTATCTGAAATTCCCCAAGCTCTACCCTTAAAAAAAAATCTAAGCAATGATGCAAATAAGTTTTCAAGAAGACTGTTCTATGAATACATGTGCTATACTCTAGTATTTTTAAAGAGCAGAAAATCACATAAATGACAGTTCCAGAAACTGTAGATTTATGACTTTTTTTAACTTTCTGATTATGTTGGCAATGACTAAAAAAAATAAAATTTTGTAATTTTGAGGAGAGAATAATGTACTTTTTTATTAAAATAGAAATGACACACTGCTGCATATCTAACTTGATTTAGTGTTTTTATTAGTTATAGAACTGTTTTAATACCTCACTAACTATTGCTTTCTCCCTTAAGGTTTTCATTGTTCTCATACCCTAGAAACAAATTGATAATTCTGAAAAAAATAAAGTATTTCTTGGTTGTTTGCTAACAGCAGAATAGCAATCAGTCACCACAGGGTTACTACAATGGGCATCATTATATCTGGATCCTTATCAATTTCACTATATGGGTAAGTATTATTGCTGCATACCGGAACTCCTTTGGTGTTATTGCTTAATTTTAATTGTGATTGTAAAATGTGAAAAATGTGGATCTTTAAACCACAATTAAACACCTGCTATACTTGTTGTGCATTGGCATTTAAAGATATATTGAGTATTTAAAATCTGCTGATTCAGATATTACATTGAGGGGGGAAATAAAAAAAATAAAAAACAAAACAAAACAAAAATGAAAAACAACAGGGATCAGTTTGAAAACAAATATTTGCTTAAGGAAACAGTTGCTGGGAAATTTAATTCAGCCAAATAAGTGATGCAACATCTGAACCTTAAAATATTTCAAAGAGTAAAATTTTTTCTCTTTCTCACGCAGCTTCAGAGAGGCTGCCGGTCCCTTGCAGCTTCAAAGAATCCCACTGTCCTGTGTGTGTCCTTCTGACATCCTGCTAATGGAAAATCCTGCACTGGAAAACACCTGCCCAGCATTAGCAAGATGTAAATGACAGAAACAGCAGAATGTCAAATTGCAGAGGCACAAAGAAATGCAGGTTTTATAGAAAAAGCCTCTGCTGATTGCTCCCAAATTCTTAATCTTATTCAGGAGTGAAAATATTTCCAAATTACTTCTGGTTCTGTGGTGAGAAGTCCAGAAAAACACATAAGCACATGACTTTCTTTAAGTGTGAGAGTAATCTGAATGAGTGAAAGCTCAGCACATGTGGATGTACTTTGCTGGACTTGGATCTGTTGGTGCTGTAAGGAGGTTTAAATCTAGTAAACCTGAAGAGAAGTAGCACTTCAGTACAATTAAATTTGCAAGCAGCGTCTGCTGCACAACCTGGCTCATTCACCTTTCCATGTTCCCTCTCATCTACTTCCATAACTATAGCTTGGAAACATTGTTTGGTCTGGAATAATGACAGATTTATCCTGTCGGTAAAGACTGGGTTTTGAATATTTGAGGGAAAGTTTACTTGTTTATAGGCATTGAAAAATCAATATTATTTTAAGTGTTCATTTTTTTCTATTGCTGTTTCATGTTTATTTAGCCACTTCAAACTCAGAGAAAAAACCATGGTATAAACCCTTCCATCTTTGCACATATGGTGGGAAGAGTTTTCCCTGTCCTCAGCTAGTTGTTCCCCATTCCAGAAGGTTGCCCAGGGGATCTTTTACTTCATGATTTATTGTATAGTCAGGTAAGGACCTAGAACCAAATATCTTCCTTATCCAAACCAGCAGCTCTGGAAGATGAACTGTTTCTATGTTTAGGAAAGGTAACACACAGTACTTCTCTTCTGCTGCCAAAGAGACTTAGTGGTTTCCCAAGTGGCCAATGTTGCTTTTCAGGAGTGCATTGACTTAGGTTTGTATTTATTGCAATCTAGACTCCTGGGATGATTCTTCTACTTCTTGCCCATATATTTCTATTGAGTTTGCATTGAACTTTGAAACTGATTCAACATGATCTGCTGTCAGCATCTTGCTGCACACTGGGTGATCAAAATACCTCCCTTCCCTTTCATGGGAGAGTAGGGTTCCCAAGGGCACTTCACGTTTTTTATCTTTTCCTACATGTTAGTTTGAAACCAATCATACCTGGCTAATAGGCATGAAAAAAAAAACAAAACAAAACCAACAAAACAAACCAGCAATGTTTTGATAACTAATGGATGTAATAAATCACCAAGTTTTGTAGTTCAATTTATTCCTCAGGATACTGCCTCAGTTTGGAAGTACAGTACCCCCCTAATTCCTCTCTGCAGAGGCCAAACAGCTCATCAAATGCCTTACCACAAATAAATAATTTAAATATCTTCTGCTTGTCTTATAGTATATCTGGGATACCAGTACACTTTTCTGTCAGTCTTCAGTAATGACTTCTGTCAGGTGGAGCCTCCTGGGAAAGAAATGGGTTTATCTTAAAAAGTTTATGAGAGCATCTCCTTTATCTCCAATGTGTGTCATAGAGAGGCATTATTAAATATAGAATAAATAACAGACAACCACATTACTGGGCTCTAATTCCATTGAGGGGTTCCATTTTTTAAAAGCAGATTCAGTGCTCATGAAAGCTGTCAGGTTGAGGTTGTTGGAAACCAAAGTGGTCTTTTAACCCACAGATCAGGTGCAGTATTGGCAAGAAACGTGTGAGCTCTTTCATGCTGCCCTCACCTGCAGTGCCTGGATTTATGCTTTAGCCAGTCCATTTGAAGGTCCAGGCAGTGCAGTGGAGTTTACTGAGACCAATCCAAAACTAGCTCTGAGTGGGCTGGTACCTCCACACGCCATGGTGATGTGCACAGAGGCTTTAGCTGGGGTCACAAAACCAGGCTCATTGCCTGAGCACTGTGAGCCCCCCGCAGTTGTGCTGGTGGGTGTGCACAAGCTCTCAGCGGCAGGCAGGCACCACACCACGGGGGGAATAAACCCAGTAAGGGGGAGTTGATAAAACCCACAGGCAAAATGGTCTGACTCAGAGGATGCCTCTTATAACCCATAGGGATCCTCACATTGCTCAGGCTCAGCAGGATGTGTGGCATATTGAGGCTTATATTTTAAGTCTACACCTTTATAGCACAAGGTCTATCAATTAATTTACCTACTCTTGTGTCAACTTTGGCAGCTTTATAAATTGGAAAAAGAGATTCATGATCTAAATCCAGCCCCTCACTCTGCGATGCATTGATGCCTATAATTCCTCATAGAAAATATCTTTCCTGAAGTCTGCAATGTGTTATAATCTCTAATTATGAATATGTTCACAGAACTTGTTCATCTCAAGATGCACTTGTGCATCTGTTATTTATGCACTATACATTAAACTTTACATATAGCTTTAGAAATATTTCTGCAGATGTGCACTTGTACTTAAAAGACCATAGAAAATGATATGTTAAGCTGTGTGACGAGGTCCTTGTGTAAGGATTATAAAGTACTGGAAGGAGCACCATCTTCCCCCACGGCAGAGTTGTAACTAGAGGTAGACAACCCTCTGCTGAAACTATGGGCTGTAGAAGAGAGTCTCTGGAGTCATGGCTGCAGATGATGCTGCAGTCCACCTTCACCTGTGCCTGTCTATCTGCCTCACAGGCAGTCTGCAGGCTGTGTGTCTCTGCTGTTGCTCATGGTGGGGTTGGGGGGGGTGGGGGGGTGTGTGCAGGGGTGGTTCCCGCCTGCCCTGGATCCCAGGCACAGTCTGTGTTTACAGACTCTGTCTGATTCATGGCTGGCAAAACTCATATCAAGGGCATCCTCAGGCCACCTTTTGAAGATGATACAAGAAGCTGTGTGTTTGTGAGGGCCAGAAAGTCTGGCAATGTGCAAGAGAGACTGTAAACATATTAGGGAGACTGAACTTTATGTTTAAATAGCACATAATGCAGCAGGGACTAGTCCCTGCCTGGCATTTTTGCTTGCTGCTGTAATAGTAACACAAAAAACAGAGCCACTGTTGTGTACACAGCCATATAAAACATGATAAATTGTGGTTCTACTTGTTTTTCTATTGTAAAGTAATGCTGTCAGTATGGAATTTATTTAACTGGAAGATAAATCCTCAAATTATTATCTTAGAATCTGTAGGGGAAAAAAATACAATTAAGCACTATCCACTACAAGAAAATTAGAACTAATGTAACTTAAAGACACACACACACACGTTGGAAGGACAATAAATACATGATATTCAAAAATACACTTATCTTTGAGACATACCCCAAGGTCTACTCTGGGCCATGGTTCCGGTCAGTCCCAGAAGGACATCAATGTCACCTTAAAGCTGTGACTGCTTCAGGAACATAATATCTTTCTAATAGTGCTTTGCTGAAATGGAAGCATTAACTAATAGGTTTTGGTAGGGCAGATGATATGGATTATTTTATATTGTGCAAGCTAGCTAAGGATGCACAGGATGCACAGAGATGAACCCTGCAAGACTATGAGTGTCTTTGGAAAGTACTGAGGGTCCTTCCTTTTCACTGCAAGTTAATAAGTACACTGTGCCAGAAAGGAATACAAATCTGTTGTGTTGTTGGTTTGGTTTTGTGGGTTTTTTTTGTTTGTTTTGGTTTGGGTTTTTGTTGTTGTTGTTTTTGTTTGCATTTTTTGGTGTGTTTTTGTTGTTGTTGGTGGTGGTTGGTTGGTTTTGTTTGCTTTGATTTTTTCTTTGGTTTTGGTTTTGTTTGGTTTGGTTTGGGTTTTTTTTCCTCTGTGTTTATGTGCTTCCGTGCTTTACAAAAAAAAGCTTTTTCTCCATGGAGAGTGAGGAGACCAACATATCTATGCAATGTGCCCCAGCATCACCTCAAACAGACATTTTCTTGTTAATCTGGAAAGTAACAGTGTACTACAACTTCAGTGCTATATGTTTTCTTTTCACCTTACAACACTTTTGGTTTTCATGTTGGTTATGTTATACTGGATAATAGAAGTACCTGAAATATTTGGAGATTGACTGAAAAAAGTCTTCTTTGCTTTGCCTTGAAGCACTGTATCTTTATGGAATCATAGAAGCTGGAGACTGTAAAGGCCTTTTAGGTCATTGGAGCCACCCACGTGCCGATGCTGGATTGACACTCGTTTCTTTTCCTCTGAAAGCTGCTTGTGATATGGTGGTGCAAGGAAATTTGCACTTTAATAGAACACATTTTCATAAAGGCTCAACCTGATTTTGTCTCCATTTACAGTCCAGATATATACAGTGCTATACAGGCCATATGAAATTACAGCAAGAGGTTGTGAATGATGTAGGAAATGAAAAATTCATCACAAAGAGCTAGGAGGTAGCAGAGCTGTGCTGCACTCTACCTTTTGATATTAAATTCAGATATAACCAGGAAAGGAAACTGGACGCAAAAGGTCTCAAGCAAAAATAAACCCCTAAGAATAAAACTGAAAAAAACAAAAAGACTTTTTTTTTTTTTTTTAAATAACATCTTGAAAATGTTCATTCTCTTCCTTTAAAAAAAAAAAAAAAGGCACTTCCCAGCTGAAGGCATCACTTATAAATGTGGCTTTGTCCCAAATCAAGACAAACTGAAAGGGCTTCTGACAGTTCTGGGAAGTGCTAGAGTATTCACACCAGAGAAAGCTGTTTGGGTTTTGTTGGATTTTTTTATTTGATTTTGGTCTTTTTCCCTGCAAGAGGGGGTGGAATCACTAATTCTAGGGCTGGTAAGTAACATATATAGAATTTATATGTAATGCACATAATAAAAAAAAGCAGTCCTGTTACTTACTACATGTGGCCTCACAAGATAAAATCAAATAAAAGGTAGGTAATGTTTAGCATATCATTACTGCAGCTATGCTGACCTGGTTTACTTCCATTCCATTGCATAAGCATTCTACCTATCCTACAATGTTTTGGGGGAATAGAAAATTTTAGAAATTGCTAGAATGCACTGTGCCATCCTCTACCTTCCATTTGAGCACACAGATTTCTTAATCACTTGCAGAACCCTTAAATGTTATTTTCCAAGTGGTCAAGAACACGTGAACTCCTCCTCAGGTGAAGTCCATACAGCACATGAGGAGGTGCGTGTCCTTTACTGCTGAAAGCTGGGCATGTTCTTTAACACCTTGTGGAATTAGGTCCTTAATCATCACCACCATCAATAGGTACTGCTTACCTGCTTTCCTTGCAAAATGTGACTTTTTAAACATGCAGCCTTGGGACTTTGTGCTGGTCAGCAAAACATCCAAGCTGAGAGATGTTCCCTGCTCTCTGCATGCACGTTGCTTAAAATGACTGCTGCTGTTGCAGTCCTTTATGCATTTGCTAGTGAGCACCTATATTGAACATGTGCACTTCTAATCCTCACTAGAGGATCCTGCTAGATGTCCTCAAAAAATTTCTGGTTTTTATAGGCAATTCTGTGGTGATTAAACTACTGTATAGAGAGACCTGTGTCGACCAGTTATTTTTTCCCCTTCTTTCAAACATATAATCTAAGGTTTCCCTTGTGGGTGGCCCCTTCTTTTGTGCTATTGTAATTTCTTCATAGATGGTACCTCACAAGTCCTTTTTTACCCTTAGAGTTTTTTGTTCAGATTCCATTCACTTCAAAATATCATTACCATTGCAAACAAGGAAAATGTGTTTATCAGAAACTGCAAACTCCTTTAGGGCCTCATAGGATTAATCACGGTTATAAAGTTTTATTAAACACAATTTTTGTTTAATGACAAGCTCCACCAGTCCTTCCCATTCCAAACCAATCCTGTCCTAAGGGTGTATCTAGCACAGCAGATTGTTTTCAACAGACTCTCAAGACAATCCCTATTACTTTGTCATGCACAGAGATATTTTTCTTCCTGGATAATTTGAACTTCCTTAAAAATCACATCTGTTTCATACTTTATTTATTTGTAATTTAAATCCTTAAATTGAATCTTTCATTACTAACATCTGGGCTTGAAATGCAGCCCACTTGAAAAAATACAAATTTTATTTTATTTGTAGTTACCCCCCTTCACTCAGTTGCATTGGTACAAACATTCCCTGGCCAGAGGCAAAACAGCCGGGTATCTTAAAGCTGTGATGCTGTACCACGTGTAATATGGCTCACTTGAATGTCCCTGAAGTGACTGGCAATTTGCCCAGAATTAGACTGAATGCAAGTAATAAGCTGTAGAAATTCCACAATATTGACAATTAGATATCTCTATATAGCAGCAGCTGTGTATTGTTCTCATGGTATATTCCTCTCAAAGCACCTCCTAAAAAAAGGAAAAAAACCAAACCTGGCAGAAGGTTGCAGGCAGCAGAAAGGTAATATACATTGTATGAAATATCTCAAAATCAGATTAATAGGAATGTTTCTATTAGTACAGTTTTCTACAACAGAAAGAATGGCTAAAACAAAATGCTGAGGAATTTTCAATTTATAATACCACATCTGTACTGCAAAATTGCTAGATTTTAAACATTTTTTTCCGAGAAGGATGCCTACCCACTTTTTCCTTCCATCACGAAAAGGAGGAAATAGGACTACAGGCTTGTCTTTGGAGACTGTTGGGCAAAAAGCTTCACCAGTCCTTTTGAAAACTGCCCTCACAACAAAAAGAGACATTAATGTCCTGCACTGTGTGGGTCTTTGCAAGATGTAGCAGTATGGCCCAGAAAGGAAAAGCAGAGTTAGAAGAAAAGCTATGGTTTCTCTACCTGATCTGAGATAATTCAGAGAGCTCTGAGGGACTTGCTGGAATAAATACATTTATTTCCCATTAATTCTCAGTTCCCTCACATTTCAAAGTTTATTTGTCAGCCTTTCTACAGAAAATGTGGAAAATGAATTCACTGAACATTTATTTTATTTTACTTACAAGAAGCAGCTGCCCATAGTGAACAGATTCAAATTTTATTTTTTAAACCATACTTTTGAAGTTTGCTTTATGAGCTATTCATCTTTGATATTTTGCCCAGTGGATATCAATGGAGCTTGTTTCTGTCAATTACTAAGCTTGTCAAACTTTGGTTTTGGTATCTGCCTTTATTGTAATAGAAATGATCATTTTTAAAATAAGCTGCAGTTTTGGGTTTTTTTTTTCAGAAGTACCATAAAACTGAGGGAACAATAAGATGTCAAGTTTTATATTGCAGATTATAATTTATCAAGCTAATTACCAACAAAATGCAACTAAATTGCTGATAATCTTGAGACTGATTAATGCGGCAGTGGAGATATTGAGGAGTATTTAAAGGTTAGGAACAGGAGTTTTATGATGCAGGATCCCCTTCCTGCTTTGGTGCTTACTAGAGAAGAATTATCTCAGCACCGCATGGCGTACACAACATTTTGACAGATACGTGTGCTGTATGCCAAACAAATTGCTCAAGAAAGGAAAGACCAGTTTGTGCATTTCTCTGCCTGGTGTGACCACATTGAGTATTGTTAAAACAGAGGGAAAGGTTTTGCAAGGCATTGCTTATTCAAGTTTCCCCACTCTGACATCCATCATCCCAGCTCCTGACATTTTCATTTCCTCTTCCATATTGCCTGCTTTTGTGCAACTTCCCTGCCTTTTTCGTTCTCTTCCCTGGAAAAAAACAAAACCAACAGCAAACAAACACTCCACAAATGCAAACACAATAGGAAATTATGACCTATGGTCTTCTCCAGCTGTAGGGGAAGTGTAGGTGTTGCCTGAATCCATCTTTCAGAGATAATTTCTCCTTGGGCAGTGGGGAGAGCATTTGTTCTGGTCTTCATATGAGCTCTATCTCTTTCCCTCTGGGCACTGAGGCTGCTGAGTCAGTGCTGAATGAGGTCAGTCATGATGCCTGTTTCTCGGAACTGGAGACCGGGCTGAAGCATCCTGAAATTGTATCACTCGGGCCTTTCTCCTGCCAGCAGCACAACATCAAGTCCCTTTGGTGCCGAATGTACTCCAATAAAGGAGGTTAAAAAGCCGGTTCATTAACTGACTCCAGCACACTGAGTGAGTCTTTTTTATAACCTGCGTTATCAGCAGAAGTACAAGTGTGGTGTGGTGAGGAATGTGATTACAGACAAGATTTCCTGGGAGAGGAATTAGCTGGCTCTGGTGGCGATCTCCGTTGTAATGAGCACGCTGCCATCTTTATGAATACAGTTATAGATGTACTCCCACAGCCCTGAAAAACACAGAGCTACTCTGCCTTGCCGAGCAGCACCAGACAGGTTCTCAAAGCGTTAATACACAGTTTACTATTGAATAACATAAAATGAGCTGTAAATAATGTAATGATATGTATTGTTAAGCTACATATACTGTACCAGGTGCAAGTACTCCCACTCCTCACTTAGATATAATCTGGGGCAGTCAACAAACACAGATGTATTTTAACAAAAAGAAAGAGAGAGGAAAAAAAAATGAAGAAAGGATGAACAAGAAAAAAATTAAAACATATGTAAGATAATTTAACTGAGATAACGATCCAGGTAAAACCTGGCCTATTTTTCACAGCCATTTTAACTGTGCTGTGTAAAATACAATGGCATTTTGACTTGTTTTTGGAACATGCGTGAGCCAAACACGTGTGGAAACACCTTGACAGGCCTTTTGTATAACTACAAGAAAACTGATAATCCTAAATCAATTACATGGGGGAAAATATGAATCTTTGAATACTAGTAATTATAATGGTTATTTTTCACTTTTGTAGCACCTGCAAATGATGTACTGTATATATAACAATGATTCAAAAAGCCCTAATTAACTGTTTATTTTTTTCTTCTTGTTTGCTGGCTGTAACCAGTCTGCATTAATTGACAATTTATATGTGTGTGTGTATATAGATATAGAGGTATAGTCTCCCTGCCCCCCTCAAATATTTTCTATCACTTCCAATTGCCTGGAAAATGTGCATTATTGAATTTGCCTCGTCTAGGTCAGTTCTTAAAGCCTCTTTGGAGACTTTTTGCTGAACTTCCAGTAACACTCACGGGATGGGAAAGCATGGTAGAACATGCTGGGCTGATCCTACATAGTGGGGACAACTGGGGTCCCTTCTGTAGTGCGGTGACACGGCTCATGACTGATAGTGCCAGTCAGAATTCCTAACTGCTCCTACCAAATGCAAAAGAGCTGATTTTGGAAGACCTCCAGCCACAGCTTTCCACTGCTGATAGATTACTCTGGGCTATTCATGGAGCAAGATTAGCCTGACCACCATGAAGAAAATTCTTTGTTCCCTGTCATTACCTAGGACCATGCTAAGGCAAAGCTGCATTGGTGAGCTAAATTCATACAAAAAATGGATCAGCGATTATTCTGAAATTATGCCATTATGGTCGAAGGGAGTGGGGGGTGGTGGATTTGTCAGGGTTCTAGGTAGGGAGTGTGAACAACAGCAAAGCTCGGCAGAGGGAGCGTGGGGACAGCTTGAGGTAGGCACTGTTAGGATTTTTAATGCTGGTGTGAGCATGCGATTGCCATAAAAGCAGAGCACACTGGAGCTTTGTATTGAAATGAAAATGCAACCGCACCTAGGTAATGGCCGAAGGGTCCTGAGCCTTGGGTAGGCACCACACACTGCGGCAGCTCCAGAGGCACCGGCCGCAAAGCAGCCAGGGCCTGCAAGGAGGCACAACAGCGCCACGGAACGCGAGCGCAAGATGGCTGCTGTAACCATCTGCAGGACATCAAAGTCTGCTGCCTGATGGCAAGTGGGCTGCCAAAGCTTCTAAAGGCTTTGGCGCCTGCATGTAAATCGGATGCAAACTGTCCATCTGCTGCATGGCACAAGTGACAGCTGATTCTTTTTGCAGTCCGTAAGATGAACTAGACCTAAGCCAATCCGTCCCTGTTCCTAATCACACAAGGTTTGTCCTACCAGTTTCATTAGCCAGACACACGAGATACAGTATGTGGTTTTTCATTTTGCTTGGTACGTGACACTATAAAAAACAATGCTGGGGATGGGCTGTGAAACCAAAGGGGACACACTGCTGCTACTGCAGAGAAAGCATATTGGCAATGTTCAAAGCATATTGGGGCATAACAGTAGCCTAAAAACCCCAATATGGATTAGGACAGCTGACCAGATGTCTTGACTGACATTTTTTAACACAATTCAAGGGTGTCCCTACAGTACATAAATGCAAACTATACATCTGTGTACTTTTTTTTTTTTTTTTTCCACTGGAAATACCATACATGGATGCTTTGATTGTAGCTGACAGCTCCAGTGTGAGGAGAGAGACGAACAATGCTGCGGCTCTGGCCTTCTCCTCTGAGAAGCTTACTGGAAAAAGTTTGACTTGGGTTCCTGCACAAACAGGCAAGAGAAAGATGTTTTCTTTGTCAGAAGGTTACCTACCTCCTTTCCTTATCAGATGGGTAGTGGGAACTTACTGGGATGCTGTGTTGAAAGTGGGGGATGAGATGTGATATACTGTTATAATAAGGGAATGTTGTTCTTTTCTAGACTGATCTCAAATTTAGAAAGTAGGATTACTATCAAAACATAATCACTTAGCTGTGCAAATGTTTGTGAGAGAGAGGGATCAAGAATGGTTGGGGAGGGGAAAGTGCTGCAGGTATATGAGGGACCAAGGAACAAAAAGAGTGAAAGAAAGAAGAAGTTTCTCATTTCTCATTTTACAGTTTTTAGAGCAGGAGTCAAGAATGAAATGTAGACCTTCTTCCCTCCCCACCCTCCTCATCTAATTAAACATGAAAAGTGACAATGCTCAGTTTGAACCAGTGCACCGAGTCTGGACCACTTACCCTATGTGTTTGTGTAAGCCCAGCTGGAACCACTCCCCTCAGTTTACAGGAAACATTTGATGTAGGTACTTCCATCTATACATAGACATGGGCATGGGTCAGTACTTCTTCCCCTTCAATCTCTTGTACATTGCTGGTACAGGATTAGGAGCTCTGCATCTAGGAAGCCAGTTTTCATACCTGCCTGTCCAGCAGCAGCTTGAGGTATGACAAACATGATTCTTAGCAGCTAGAGTTCATTCCAAAATACTGTTCTTTGCCCTTGCCCCAAATTCAAAGTACAGGGAAAATTGAAATCTTACCGTGTTTAAATGGGCAACTGTATTATAAGCTAATCACAGGCTTCTCCCTCTGTCCCTGATGGGCTTTGGTGTGGAATTTGGTTTCCTCTGCTGATGATCCTCATCAGCGTGTCAGAGGGGGCAGATTTATAGTCTTTGCAAGGACATAACCAAATAGGCTGTTTGGTTTTAACATGTACTCTCTGGTTTCCTGGTAAATATAAAGTGGTGTTCAAATTTAAGTTTGCTTTGATCCAGTTGTTTCCTTCATAAACTTAGCCTTTTCCTGGCAACCATCTCCAAACTGCACTAAGGAACAAAAGATGACCTCCTAAATCGGAAGGCTTCGTAGTATCAGCAATGCCACAGATAAAAGTTCTGCTCAGCATCTGCACGTACACTTTCTGTGGTGCTGGCTGTTTGGCTGCACACTTTATGGAAATGCAATTCTTATTTAACACTTTTGATAACATAAAGCTTGTGCCTGATGGTGATAAAACTTGCTGATAAAAGTTCGGCTTCTATGTACCCATTCAGATTTGTAGTGTACCCTTAAGTTTAATTACCTTTGTACGCAGTTATTGTATATTTAGGCCAAACCTAGCTCTGGTGACTTAGATGATCATTTGACTCTGCAGGCATCCCGAGCTGTGCACAGACCTCTGCTGCTGAGGACAATGGTTCTGCCCTGTGGAAAGGATTTTCCCACTGTGCAAGTGAAAGCTTGGATGTTTGTGCAAGAGCAAATGGCCTGTCCCTTCTCCATCTTCTTCACACATCAGCCAATGGCTGCTATGTCAGTCACCTACATTAAGAGGGTGGAAAGAATGAAAAAATAGGTGTAAGGGGATGTAGAAGAGGCAGGGCAAGCCTATGAAAAGATAGCTGTCTGCATTCCTGTGAACGGCAATTAAGAGAATATTCTTGAACACAGAAAATCACTCCTGGTCTATGTGGTGATAAGCACCTATGTACCTAAAAATTAAATACTCTGCAGCACAGGCAAGCTACTGATAATGTGCTAACATGACTTTTATGCTTATATTGTTAACTATAAAACTGGTGATATGAACTAGAAAGTGCTAATAGCATACATTGAACTGTGGAGGTACACCACAATTCATTTGTCTTCCCCAAAATGACCTTCCTCTTTGCTGACTGATGGAAAATCACAGATGTGAGAATGTCCTGGATGGAACTGATGGGAATTTTCTTTCTTTTTGGTCCTGTGAATGTACTGTGACTTTCAGTGAGCTCCCGAGATTGCAGGGATTTTACTGCTGAGATTATAGGTCCTACTGTAAATCTGTGCTAAACAGACACATGTATAAATTGCTATCATGCTGTTGCATCCGTAGATCAGCTTACAGTCCCTTTTAGATTCTCTTTGTCTTGCTATTTTCATTCTATTCAGAAACTGAGCATCAAGATGGATATTTAAAATACAGCTTTCAATTTACTGATCCACAAACATACCTCTGACCTCTACATATAGGCTATTAAATCCCACTGATTTGTCTTCTTGGACTTTTCTTATTATTATTTCCATGAGAAAGCCTATTCCTGCAAACTGGATGGGGATTTTGAGCCAAACAAAATCTCTGATCTGGAATGTGACTGTCACCAGTGGTTATTGGAACCTACCACTTGTTCATGCTAGACTCCTATCTTGGCAGCTATGCAAAAATAAAACACATCACAACATCCACTTCAAAGCAATTCTAAGAGCATCTGAAAAGTACAGTTCTCCACATCCCTGAAAATAAGAATTAAGACTACTTTTCAACTTTAAATTCAGAAACATAAATAACCTATTTGCTAAGGATGCTCCATTTGTTCCTCATACCAGAAGCCTTATTTGGAGCATGAAAAAGGGAAAAGTAACTTGCTTACCTCTACCAGTGAATAATGTAAAATGAGGGTGCAGATACTGAATAAGCAGCTGGTGCCACTACACTGTGACCCAAGGTCCAGTGGGCCTTCATGGTAATGATGGGAGACAGAGGTGGTTGACTGCAGTCCTCACTATTTTTTCTCCCTTTTACTGCAATGAAGCTTAACACACAAACATGGAAAGAGGTTCTTAACAATCTAAAGGCAGTATTTTTCCTTTTCTTTAATCTCAGTTCAGATCTATTCTTTCATTTCTTTCTGCCGCAAAATAAAAGAACTCTATCTTCAATGTTTCATACTATGCTGTGAGACACAAGGTAATTTGTGCTTTTCACAGTCCAGTGGTTATGAGAGGTGCAATAAATACATAGGGGTAAGGTCAAGGGTAAGGTACTTAGGGGTAAAAAATATGTATATATATGTATATATTTATTAAAGCTTGAGTTTTAGGCAGTATCTTAAACAAAATCATCTAGATGTCTCTGACCATCCATCCATTTGTCCAACCAATGCCAAGGTTATTTATGTCGTACAAGGTCTTTAAATTCTGCAGAACATCTCTCTGCCATCTAAACTAAGGGCCAAATCCTATTGTCTTCACTCAGTTTCACTCAGACAACATCCCTCTCTGTGGTACCTTTGCAATGCAATAGAGATGCGGTGCAGTCTGCATACTGGCCCTAAGCTAGAACACATTATTGCTCAGACTGTGGAAAGGCTGATTTGGATCCGTTCTTTGCACTGCGGCAGTCCTGCCCGATCCTTGCCTGGCATGAGCTTCTCATCTCACACCAGCTCCTTTTGGGCTAGTTTTTGTACACTGTTAACATAGCACAACAGTTTTTTTTTTCATGTGGAAACAAAGTGGCTCCTGACAAGAGCAGGGAAAACATTTGAGACACTGCTCATTGACATTTTACCTGAGGAGAAAGAAGATTACAGCATACTCAAAGTAAATCACACAGCAAAGGGAATGTCCTCATTTTAGACTGCAGAGCAGAGAGCCCGTGTGCTGCAATTGCTAAGGTAATGGCTGCTGCCGCTCAACTGTTCCTCGAAATGCAGTCACTCTGCCTTTTTATTTTTGGGCACTTTTGCATGCATAATGATATCCATCCATTTAAAGGCAAATGTCCTCTAGTTTTAATGGGCTTCTGTTCATGGAATGCTGGCAGATACTTTTCTTACTTTGATTTTTTTTTTCTTTCTTTTTGTAATTCTAAGTAAATGTTGACTTGGCATGACTCTACTGGAAGCACAGGATACCTGTGCCCTCCAAGCAGCTGCTCAGCATCTTCCAGAACAGGGCTGTTCTGTGTACGCTGTGGAAATATATAAATTTCTATGGTGTTTTTTTACAATGGACTTATCACATAAGTAAGGAATGGAAGAGGCCTTGCTGGTCTGTTAATTCACCTCCCAATAATATGAGATTATTCTCCACAGTGCATTTTCTAGGTCCGTGCACAGTACAATTTTAAATGTTGGGTTTTGTATGGCTTCTTGCAGGTGAATTCATAGCCTGTGTGGCCTCAGTCACCTTTCAAATACTTATGTCCTCTTCTTCCTCACTTATTTAAGTCAGCATGATACATATATGCATTTCATTTTTAACTTTAATTTACAATCTATTGTCTCCCTGCCTAAAAACAGTTACAGACCTTTCCAAATCTCCATCCTTTTTGACAATATACTTTCCTATTAATTCATCCTGTCAAATTAGATGCTTTATAGTTTTAAAATACTCTTTTTTTCTCTTCTACTATCAAATTCAGCTCAATAAAGCACTGCCTAACCTGTTGCCTCTGCACACATTCAACACATTCCTGGGAATGATACTTATTATTTGATGCGTGATGCAAAGGTTGAAAAGACATATGTGTAGTTTTAAAAGGACTGAATCCTTTCCAGGTGTCCATTTTACTTATATAACAATGTACGTGGGGAAATGGTATGTAGCAGGAAAAGCACAATTCTGTCAATCAAAGTTTCAGGTAATTATTAGCCAGATTCAGTAACTTTATTGTCTTTTTTCTAAATTAAAAAGATGTTAGTTTTCACTCACTATGAATATCTCTGTTCCCTGTATCTCCCAATTAAACATCATGTCTGAATTTACTTCCTTTTTCAAATGAGTAATAAAGTTTATTTAGTTGGATTCCAAACAGGCTTTTAGAGTATACAGTAATTGTAATACTTCATGTTATGGTGTATCTTCAAAGCTGGTTTTAATGAGTCACAGAGCCTACCTGTAAAACTGTCTGCAATGAGTTGAAAGGGGAATCATATTTTTTTAAAAAACAAAAAAAATATTTTTGTAGAAGGTCTGAGTAAAAAAAGGCAATATTTCTTAAATCTAGCTATCTCCCAGCTTTGCTTTTTTTGCATTAATTTTTTATTTAAAAGTTTTTCATTCCACTTGGCTTGCGAACTTTGTAATAAAGTGCTTCTAGGATCGAAGAAAGCTATTTTTATAGTATTACCTCATTTTCTTTTATTAAAATAGAAAACAGCTTTAATTTATACACGTATTTGGTCAAAATTATAAGAGTCTTAACCATACTTTCAGTATTTTTCCTAAAACACAAAGGATAGCCATTCAGAGGGGCATGAGACTTCCATCTGGAACAAAACAGTGCTGTCCTTTTTTGCAGTCTCAGAAACTCTCCATGGCATTTTCAGAAATCCCATCACTTAGGCAATAGCAATATTTTCATGTGATGTAATTCCAAAATAAGGGCCTTGCCTTTCATTTTATTCACTGCAGTGGAGTTTGGGGTGCTCGGGAAATGAAGGCCAGGGCCCTAGGTAATAGTCTATTCAAGTCAGGAAGGCTAATTAATATGCAGACACTAGCTATGTTTCCAGGGTTGCATTAGAAGACTTGGTTTATTTGGTCAATGGCAAGTGCAATCTGATAGAAAAGATTCAGCCTTCAGAATGGCAATATTTACTTGCATGTTAGAGGGCGAGAACTGTGTCCTCTTATACATTTTAAGATAATGCAAATTTTTTACAAGAGCTACATCTGAATGAGAAAGAATCCATATTATGTACTGGTCTAAACAAAGATGAAGAGAGGAAAATTTGGAATTTATTCCATTATTCCTTTACAGATTTCCCATTAGACTTTGAATAAGTTTTACAACCCTTACAAGTAATGCTCTCTTGTAAAAGGTGTGTCACAGTAACCCCTATTTTGGTTATGTGTGTGTTTAAAAGGTACCAGGTAATTTAGCGAGAAAAGGACTAGAGCAGTATATATCTTGGACTTCCTCTCTGTTATTCCTTTTGGAAACAGAAAAATAAACTCACACAAGCCTTACTGAGCTCAGAAGACAATTTCAGGTGGAATGTAACATGACATATCAATCTTAGAAAATATAAGAAGATATTGGCAAAGGTCTTTATGATTAATATAGTTCTTGATGATGAAAGTTGTCTCAGTGGCTACAGGGTCATTCAGGCATTTACAGACTGTATTTGCCTACTAGTCATGTTGTTAACATGCAACGTGCACTCACATGCCACCACAGGACAAGGTCAGAAGCACATGTGAGTGGCAATACTCCAGCCTGAATATTGCACTGAGCACTTAATTTTAGATTAGACTCACACTCTCTTTGTGCATTTGGGCTGGGCACAAATAAGTTTAATATATTGGAGCCCAATTCATCGGGAGATCACCCAAGCTTGGCTCTTCCTGAGCACAGTGAACGCTTTGAACCTTAGTTACAGCTCGGCCAATAGTCAGTGATTTCAGTGTGCAACACATAGATTGTGGGGCTGGCATATTTCTTTTCTGTGCTTCTCTTAACACCACAGAACCCATAATTGCTGAGCCCAATAGCAGCTAGTACCCCACTATTTATGTGAATAATAGGTGCAGGTCTAGCCCAAAGTTTTTTGACAGATATCACAAAGTTATAAAAGGAACCTAGAAAATGAGTCGTGTACATGAATAGAAAATCCACCTTACTCATAGAGTTAAATCTACCAAAAGCAGCATAGATTGCAGGGTAATACCAGAAGATGTATCAGTGTCTGAAACAATCTATTTCTGGAAGCCACATCACTGCAAACCATTTTTATGTTCGACTCATAAAACTACTTGGGGATTTAAAAGATGTTATTCTCATTAATGATATATAAGTAATGTGAGTCAAGACATTGCTTGTCACTTTAGCAGAAGAGAAGTCAGTGGCTGGTCTGAGAGATGATGTCTTCAGAATGCGTAGAAGGAGTCACTTAGTGAAATACAAATATTAGCAGTCAGTTCTGACCAATCCAGACACTATTGTCTTACAGATAGCCGTACATTTTAAAAGTAAAAGTAAAGCCTCATAGCTAAAGGTACCAAACAGTTTACTTTATCTTATCATTCATTGGTTGTAAAAAACAGCAACAGAGAAACAGCTTGGGAATCTTGTATCAACAAGATGACCAAGGGCTTCTATGCATTAGTGGTAACACTTCTATTGACCTTGCTAGTGCTTGAACTGGTCCCCAGATTATTTTCATTTTTGCAGTTTAAAACCTCAGGCTGATTCCTGTACCACATGTTTCACCAGAAACAAACAAACAAACAAATTGTAGTGTTTGTGGATATGAAAATTAGTATTTTCTCAGAAAACTAATAGATGGCACATACATGTTGTGTCATTCATTTAAAATTCTTATAGGATTAAACATTCATGCTTTCTCTAATTTGTATACTGTTTGCTTTTTTTCCATAGAGAAGTAATAACAAGGAAATAAATATATCTCAATTCAGTGAATGTATAAAACAGATTGTTATAAAAATGTCTTTAATTTAGGTTTATTTAAACAATTCTAGTATGTAGAAGTCATTTATAGTTAGATAAATTTCAGAATTAGGACTAATGTATCCACCTAAGGCAAAGCTTTTTTTTTTCCTATTGTTTTAGCAGACTTTTTCTTCTGCCATTCTTTAACATTTCAGAATATAAGTTGATTAGGAATGTTCTGAACTGATAGGAGCTTTCTGTTTTGCTCTTAAAATTTAGCTCAAGGTATATTTTCATTTACAAGCTTTTGATATATATGTGGCTGTGTTTCTGTCACTCAGTATAAATAATGCCTGGCCACTGGATAGAAATATATTTATTTACAATAAAACCTGTCATATTAATTATTTCATTCAGTAGACAAGTATCATCATAACGGCTGGGCTTAAACAACATAGGAGGCATCACAGAAAAAATCATAAATACTGTAGTTCTGTTCAGCTTGACAACGGCAGGTAATAGACTATCATTTCTGTTCCTTAGCTACTGTATCCTTTTCTATCCATCATTCTTTATTGTTATTATCACACTTATTTCAGCATTCTTATATCTGCAGCATTTAGTGACATTGTGAAAACATGGTTCAGAAAGGCTGAACTTTTAATTGTGATGAGAACTAAGTTAGCTTAATTATTCTATGTAAGTAGAAAAGATGTGGTTTGTTCTTCTTCCTAAGTCCTTCCTTCCTAATCGCAATTCAACACCCTTTTTAAGCATTGCTATGTATGAACTTCATGCTGCTAGACAAATAAATTCTTTGGAAAAATGCACATTTTTATTTGGAAATAATGCCATCTCTTTGTTAGATTTGCAGCAATCCTATTTTGCCTCTACTGTTTTTAAGTCGAAAATGAAAAATTATATAGAAGATGTTTGTGCATCATATTGTGCTGAATGGTATGTAGGTCAGCATGCTGCACCATAGCAGATAAGGCACAGTGAACAAGTGTTCTATGTACTTACAAGCAAATATCAGTCATAATAGAAGTAGACAGATCTACAAGAGCGTTTTGGCTTAGGAAATGTTTCTTGTCATTAGCATTTAAAAAAAGCTATGAGATTCAGGCCTATCAGCACCGATTCACAGCAAAGCCTGGCTTGCACAGGTTGTTATCTGTTCAGTACAGAGGTGCAGCTGGTTAGCAAATGGATTTGCAGATTTTTTTTTTTTTAGCAGGGATGAGTAAAAAGGCAAAGAATCAGGTACTTACAACCCATTCAGAATGTAACAATTTTGTTTGTGTTATAAACCAAACCTTCTGTTTTTTTGCAAACTGCATTATTTTTAGAAACAGAACCAAGAAAAAACGACTGATTTAAAAAAAAATCTTTATTCATATTCCAGTTTCCCTAAGGGCTCCAATATCCATGAAGTAATACCAGCAAAGGGAGCAATGAAGACTGCAGACTTCCATGATTCAGTTTACGATGCTGCTTTATTGTGTTAGCAGTCAAGTCAAAAGGCAGTATCTAATATTTTTAATTTTTTATTTCTTTTTCTATGTGTTCTCAGAAATGTGAAGAGGGAAATATATGACTGATTCCCTAATGCTGTGGCTGAAGGTTAGGGTAATTTTTATTTCATGTGGAAGTGGAGTCATTCCTCATGCAGATAATAGTCAGGGCAGATATTGAAAGTAGCTTGGTTGTACCTTTTTAAGGAAAGATGTTGTGCGTGAATTAATGGGACTTACTATCCAGGTACGTGAATGCTCTTCTTCCTGTATAGCAGAGAAAAAGACTATAAAGTGAATGGAAATAGTCCTCTGAGAAAGCTTCCCTGGCTGAGGTGGGGCTGGTGAAAGGGCTGTGTAGGTCTGTGTCCTCCTAACCTGTGTGTAGAGGGAGTGACCGGTGCCTAGTGTTCCAGTGAGTATTATAGTTTCTGCTTGAGCTTCCACCTGAGCTTGAAAGGGCAGTAGGATGATTGCTAACCTGCCTGTGTTGCTCCTTAGCTGAAAAACAGCTCCATAGTGCATAAACTTAAGGAAAATGGCTGTACTTAGAAAAAATGCACAGTTACAGCCAGCATCTTTTCATCATGGCTCTTACATTGCTGAACTTACTTGGAAGCAGGTTTCAGACAAAGCCCGTGCTTTATTTTTAACGACATCAGTATTCACTGAAAGGAGGATGAGAATTGTAGCATACCTGAAAATTTGAGGGCTGGAACAGTCTTTCAGTCAAGGTTCATGTGAGCTCTGTCAGGTATCTGCAGCTGAAATGTGACAGCTTGACACATGGAGCCTCTCAGAAAAGGTGGAAACAAACCAACCAACCACACAAGAGGAATGACAACACAAAAGCTCAGACATCCCAAACAGTGAACACAAATGGGGCAAGCAAGTCACTGGGCCTCCCCAACATGTTTTATCAGGTGATCAAATTGCTCCAAATTTTATAGCAGTTTTAAAAGTATTTCTCCTGTGTATGAACCAAACATTAACATTTTATGAATTCCAGTCTCAAACAATGTGAAAAGAGAAAGGTACTAGAAACACATACATTAAGTAGAACATTGCTGAGTCCCTGCAAGCAGAGAACCAAAGCTTAGAATGAAAGGAATAAATCCTAGTGAACAAGTATGAATGAAAGGATTGGATTGAATGTGTAAGGACTATAAAAGTGGTGAAATTATGAGGTGAAATGTACATTTTATATTTATATTGTCAACTTGGAAAAGGGAAAGAAAAGGTATTTGTGGCTGGACAAGTTAGTACAGAAAGGAATCATAAGTAAAGTACTATGGAAAGTAGTGCAGCTAAATATTTTAAGGCTTTAGAATCACAGAACCATAGAATACCTTGGGTTGGAATGGACCTCTAAGGGTCATCTAGTCCAACCCCCTTGCAGTGAGCCGGGACATCCTCAGCTAGATAAGATTACTCAAAACCTCATCAAGCCTAGCCTTGAATGTCTTCAGGGATGGGGCCTCCACCACCTCTCTGGGAAATCTGTTCCAGTGTTCCACAACCCTCAGATTAAAGAACTTCCCAATTCCAGTCTAAATCTACCCTTCTGTAGTTTAAAACCACTGCCTCTTGTCCTATTGCTACATGTTCTTGTAAACAGTCCCTCCCACGCTTTCTTGAAGGCCCCTCAGTGTGTACTGGAAGGCTGCTATTAGGTCTCCTTGAAGCCTTTTCTTCGCCAGGCTGAACAACCCAAACTCTCCCAGCCTGTCCTTGTAGTCAAGGTGCTCTAGCCTCTGATCATTTTTGTGGCCCTCTTCTGGACCAGCTCCATCATGTCCATGTCCTTCTTGTACTGGGGGCTCCAGAGCTGGACACAGTACTCCAGATGAGGTCTCACCAGAGCAGAGTGGCAGAATTACCTCTCTAGATCTACTGTCCATGCTTCTTTTGATGCAGCCCAGGATATAAATGGCTTTCTTTGATTTTGCACAGAGAAATGCTAAAACTAGACAAATAAATGTATCGGGTGAATATTATTTTCAGTGGAGTTTATTGCTGCAGTTTTGCTTTTTAGGATACTGCTGTCTTATTCAATGTAGTATAGATGTGAATCCAGTGGCTCACTGTGTGTATCTCCTGACAATATTTGCAGGTAAGTGTGGAAACAACAGAAGAGCCTCTCCAAATGAAGTTACTTACGGGTGTCTACAAGTCTTCTGTAAAATTATCTCAGATTTGCCAAGTAAAAATTATTTTCTGCATTTCCTGGACTAAATTCAGCTCACTGACTTTAATGGGCATTTTGTGGGTGTACAGAGAACAACTTTTGGCTCAGGAGCTACAAAGAGAAACATCTCCAACATTATTTTCTTACCTTAGTATCTTACACTGTGTCTTACCATTGACTACTGTAGCAGGTCTCTCCTAGTGCATATTTTGCCATTGGCTGGCATAGCCAGTAAAGAATGTATATAAAAATGAGAAACATTTATAAGCTATAGCATTGATGAGGTTCTTACACTTGTTTATGGAAGATGAGCAAGATCTGATGGCTCATACATGTGTTCAGTAACAATACATGATCTGGTGGACAGAAGGAGGTGAGAGAATTCCATGCAGATTTTCTTGAGATTAATATCCTATAGTACAACCATTGTAAATACATAACCATATGGGATTCTCTGTGCCATGAAGTTAAGATTTACTTTGCTATTGGTTGAACATTATTTTTTCAATAAAATATTAGTATCTCTATAGATTTTGTAAAGTATTAGTTTCTTATCTTAACAAAGCTTATGTACTGACAAAGTAGATTCCTTTACCCTGAAAAAGCCAAAATAAGAAGCTACGGTTTTCCCAGATGGGCTGAAGAGCAACAAAAATACTGAATCAGAGATGTGAAGATGTAGTGCAGGTGATCTGGACATAAATGTCTTCAGATATTTTCAAAATGGGTTCTTCTCCATAACTATAGCATGTCCTTTTCATTTGCCACCACCGTTTCCTTTATCACCACCTATCTAAGCAATATCTAACAGTATTTAACATCCATGGAGGTGGACTGGACTTTTTGTACAGAAATGCAGGGTTATGCACACACAGAGGGAACCTTGTTTCAGTAGCAACATATTTATATCAATTCATCAAATTATGAAATGTAATTCTGCACTAAAACACAATTTCAAGGAATGCAATAAGAAATGTAACCCACTTATAGATCTAATAATATTTTTTTATTACTTTTAGTGGAAATATATATAATTATGCATACAGATTTACAAATAGTATAACATTTCAATGAAAAATCAATGATGATATCTTAGAAATCAGTGGGAAAATTCCAGTTCACTACAATGGGGCAGATTTTACCTGGTGAAACTGCCATTTAAGACAAAATTATCATCTGTATTTAATGTGTCAAGTTCAATGTAATTCTTTGTCTCTTTGTCTCACCTTAAGTTTGATATTTTTATATTGTTGTGGACAAATATGTCTGAGGCACAGTAGAAGATACTAGTTGTAAGATCTTGCATTAATCGCAAAGTTCATGTTTATAACATTTATTACCTTAATAAGAGACATGACCAAAAATCATTGCTAAGCTTAGAGCGTGAATTAACAAAATGTCACTTTTCTCACACTGTAAAGCTGGTCCCACTCCAGGGAACTAAATGGGAACAACAGCTGAAGACTCTGGGTGCATTTGCCGAGCACTGACCATGTAGGCAGTGTTGCGTGAAGCATGGACAGCACCTGTCCCAGACAGCTGTGTGTGGTTAGCCCTTGAGTCTGTCTGCTCTCGAAGGCTTCCTGGCAGGTACTGACCTAGCAACAGCATAATGAGGGAACGTCACCTGCAAGGGACAAATATTCTCAAGATATATTCATTGCTTCAACTGCTGCTACCTGCAAAGAAGAGCTGCAAGTTTATTGGGGTAGAGCGACGTGGGTGCAGAAATAATGTAGGTAGAGGCAGCCTTCCTGGGGAAAATACAAGGCTTAATAGTCCACCAAGTTGCTGCCTCTTAGAATCTACTATCTCAGTCCCACTGCAGCCAAACCTAAGTTATTCAGCCCAGTTCAAATCCAAATATTCTCCATATCCCAAAGAGTGCAAGGCTGCATTTTAGCTGAAGACCATCTGTCCTAGCCGCTGAGATAGGTGCTTTTGTTATCATTGTGGTTAAGTTTGTTAAATTGCAATGCAATGAAGAGAAATTGAGGAACGTGATTTTGGTCTTGGGCATGAGGAAACTATGGACATTCAAAGCTCTTCTGTGTGTCAATAATGATGTAAAGTGTTTCCTCCTGACCTGCTCGACTTCCACTTCCACATATAATGAATGAGAAAACATTGCAGACCATGTTTGCGGCAGCATCGTAGCTGGCTATTTGTGTTTGGAAAACAGGGGTCAGAACATCAGCTGTTGTAAAATGGCGTCGTGCCACTGCGATAAACTGAGTTATAACAATTTATACCAGCTGAGGACTTGGACCTAGATTTTTAGGAACATTTGATTAAACAATGTTAGAACAAAGCTCTGTTTCAGGCAGCTCCACATTTTACCTGCAACAGTGACTGGTACCTGATGTATCAGAAGGAGAAAAGTAAAATAAATCAGCAAAAGCAGGAGACAGTTAGTCTGATACATCTCATAAATTTGTTTCCAAAGCTGGACAAGTCAAGCCCATACATGTAAATAGAAATCCACTGATTTTTTTCATTTCAAAAGCAGATCAGTAGAACTTGATCTTGCTTGCACCAGCACTGCCAGAATCTTTGATATGAGTGACACCAGGATCAGGGCTTTACTCATCACAGAGATAATAAATTCAGCCTCACGTAAGTGGAAAAAGAGGTGAGAGTCAATAAGGAAATACATCTAATAATATCATTTTAGTTTTTACATTAATTCACTGGAGCTGGTTTTAAGTATGGTACTAAAAACTGGTAAATCAAATTCTCCCACTAAGGGCTGATGGAGGGTACCTGCTTTTTCCTGTATTACATAAAACATATGGAAGGAAAAAATAAATAACAAAACAAGAATCTCTATAAAAAAGGTGGGCAATGCAAAATGACTATGTTCAGGGATAGAAAACAAACGTCAACCAGCTCATATCTTGTACAGCTAAAGAATATTGTACATATGTCAGTAAGCCAGCATACAAGTGTATTATTCTTCTAAATTTTATCGGTCAAATTTGTAAAATCCTTCACACCTTCATTTGCTCAGAATATATTGTGACTTACCTACACTCAGTCAGAGGTAAGATTTTCAGGATATGTCCGAGTTTGACTAATTCTATTTCCATTCAGAGATGACATTCTTATTCTTAACTCTTCTCCAAGAGATATTAGTGGAGTTTATAGCATTGGCGCAATGGGAAAAGAAGCCAATTTTGAACAATTAAGAACACTAAAAACATGGCATGCAATTGCTTGGTGGTTACATTATAGTTATTTGCACTTGTACAGCTGCAGGTACAGTTAATGAAACATGGCTAGAATATCCCCAGAAAGTTAGATGTATAGCTGTGATTTGATAGCATGATTCGATATATATCTAAAAATAAGGGGTAGGTAAGAGGAGAGGAAGATTAGAGCTTGAAGGTGGCAAGGAGAAGATGTTATTGAGCAGACTAACAAATGCCTCAGGGGGGTGGCGGTGTAGATACCTTTGGTAGGTGTAATTTATAGGGGAAGATGTATCTTCCAGAAGCTTCCAGGAGAAAGGCTTATTCCTATCCTATCAGAATGACTTGAAAAAGAAGGGTTTCAGCCGTTTGCTACCTTGGCTTCATTGGCATTTAATTTTATCTAACATGTTAGTCACACCAAAAAACGCCTCATCACAACCACTGGATACTGTCTTTCTGTTTCACCATTAGATCCCATCCCAGTAGCACCAAAACAACATAGCAGCATTTCAAATACCTTTCTCTGTTACTGTAAGGTCTCACAATAATCACTTTTCATCGATAACCAGCATCTAGAGGTGTCCCTGTAACTGAGTGGGGCTCCTATCTTAAAAGACATTCCAGAAATGAGCCTTCACTGGATAATTGGCTCAGCCGGCACTTTTGCAGGCTTCTTGTTCATCCCAATTCCTTTTGGCTGTTTGCTCGCATGCAAACAATAGAATGCACTATCCTGATGTGACACAAAGGCTTCCAAAAGTAATGCACTTATTGAGGCATTTTCAGGAAATAACAACATCTGAATTGAACAACTCTGCTGGATTGCAAATGTGAGAAAGCACATACACATGTGCACAAATACACACTCTTAGAAATAATCATTTGGCAAATTAATAACCTAAAGACTCCCAAAACAAAATAAACATGCAAATAGTGATTTATATGAAAAACATTTCTTTCTGATTAAAGTGTCATTTCAGTGTGAACATGGCAGAACATTACTTTTAAAGAGAATAAAGTGAGCCCCTTACAGAGCCATGCTGCTCCTCATCATGCGGTGACATGGGGGTTCTTGCAGCTACTTTTTGGAGTAATTGATCACGTTGTAAAGCAGAGGCTTACAAGCTGGGGCTTTATCATTTTGTCATGAAATTAACTGATTTGTTCATGTATTCCTGTAGATTCAAATTTTTTATCAGTATGGAGTGCAAGACATGAAGGCCATTCCTGTGCCACAGCTACCTATATGTTAGGTAAACAACAACAACAAAAAAAAGTGAAAGTAAAAAAGAAAATTATACACAGAAAAATTCTAAAAAGGAAGGGATACTGTCCTTGATGTTAGAGCTTGTCTTGCTTTATGCAGGAATTCTGTTGTTACTTTAGAAAATGTAAAAGCAGTTCCAAAGCACATTGGCATGTGCATGAAACTGCAATACTCACTTGGCACTGCTTGTTCCCAATGCTGGCAGTGTGGCACATAGACCTCTTTAGCCTCTTCCTCTGTTGTTTTCTGCACAAGAGCCAACCATTGTGGCTACTCATGAGGCAAGGCTGGCAGCTGAAGAACCCAGATGCCAAGCTCTGGATTGTATGGCTGTTCGGTTTGTGGCTGGTCTCTTCCCTGGCATCTGCCCTGGCATTGCAGCAGGCTTTGTAACCGTCTGTGGAGCTGGGTTCAGGATTAGTCTTCTGCTGGATAGCATGCTCTTCTGGTCACTGTTTGCCTTTCGAATTACCCTTGATTATGAGGAATGTGTTTCTCTCGTGCACACTCCACCCAAGACGTGTGTGCTTGTGTAGTGCTGCCTGATGGCTAAAAAGGGGTGCTCCCCTTCATCAGCACAGTAATGCACAGTTTCTGCTTTAGATCAGGATGTAGTTAATTTGAGCCACATAAACCCAACCATCTCCTCTCAGACCGGAACATTTTCAAGTTGAACATGATAAAACACTTGTATGTCTTTTATGAGAATGAGCCTCCCAGACCCCAGTGAAGGCCTGAAAACTGTCATCTCTGTTTTGTGTTAACCCACATGCCCACAAGATACTGCTTGGGCTTTGGCTGATTTTTAATCCACTGTAAGCATCATAGCTGAGCAATATGAGGTGGCTGTTTCTCCTTTGGGGTATTTAGTTTTGACATCCAGAAAATTTAGCAGGTGATTTAAGCAGAGAAACTTCCAGGACAATAGAAACCCTGCTAGTGTGTGCCTGAAGGGGTAAAATGTCTTTTCTTGTACTTCGTTAATCTAAGGTTCTTAAATTTCTTGACAAAAATCCTTTGTCAAGAAGTCCTTTTGATGGTAAGCAAATCCATAGGAAGTACTAGAGAGATGTGCTTAATACAACAGTTGTGAATGCTAGGCCAGTTTGAGAGTAATGGACAACATGAGGGCTCATATAGTTTTTGTAAATACTATCTCTTGTTGAGACTTCTGGGAAAAGAATACAGGGCTAGAAGAACCATTGGCTCAGCCCAGTGGGGCATTTCTTATTTCTCAGGCCACTGAACACCAGCATGGCTTTAATGGTAGCTTGGAATGGAGACAATACTGCACTGCCTTTTTCTTCTTTTCCCTCTTGTACTAGGTCATGTTTCAAGTGTCTTATCCCATGACATTTCATACATCTAGAAGTGCAGAAGTGCAGGAGGGATGCATCACAATGCAGCTGTGTGACTGATGCCCCAGGCACGCACTTACTGCAGTGCAAGAGATTGTCACAACATCCATCAAAGCCTGCCATGAGCGATGTGTCAGATACCCACTCAGTTCCATCACATACAGAGCTACTACATATTCAGTCCATCTCCAGTTTTTCCACTACAAGTTTCAAAAATATTTCTGCTTGGAGCTGGAACACTCGGAGAAAGGCCAGTGTCCATGTTATTCTTTGTGACCAGAGGCACAGGAAAAGTGGCTTTTCAACAATTCATCAAATTCCATTTGGACCAGGGAACTTTACTATGGTATTATGCCAAGCTACAATGCCAGCTTTCAGTAAGATGTCAGAAGATAATTTAAATAGAAACTGCATACTCAGAATTCTATTGAACAATGCCTTTTCCAATCTTTTAAGAATTGAGATCTTCTATAAACTTCAGAAACATAACAGCCTGTGTCATGAGGCATTCACAGTGAACAAGAACCCTATTAATTTTTTTTGTAGTTGGTACAAATTTTATTATTATTAAACCCAGTTGTCTTTGTTTATAGAATACATTTTTGATATCATGAGGAAATACAAAAATTCCAGCATCCCAAAATTATCAATTTGTTATCATAAGCTTCATCACAAGAACTGTTGGTAATATCTAACATCTAATTTGCTTTCAGTTGGAATATGAAGTAACTCATAAAATTTTGAAAAAACAGTTAACTTTTGTAGATCTAGTTTGGATTCTACTTCTACGTTTGACAGAAGGTACAAATTCTGGCATCTATATGCACAGGTAAGTGAGCAGAAGCATTTCCCACTTTGAAACTTATACTGCATGAAACCCTATAAACTAAGCAGTCATAAGCATTTTAGGTAGCCTGGACTGCTAGGGTTTTTCATTCAAAGCTTCTAACCTATTCATGGAATTTGAACCTATTCTTAAGGTGTTTCATGCCTGAAGTCTGTGCAAATGACTAGGATCTGAGAACATAACACAGTTGTGCTGGTTGTCCTTGGGCAAGGGAAGCCAGTGTTCATATTAAAGAAGGGGGTGACCAGTTGGCTAGAAATAGCTTCTGCCCCCCAAAATAGGGTAATGCTGCAGCATGGCTTCAGCATGCTCTGTGAAGTGATCTGCACTGTGGTTAGGGACAGAATCAAGAAATGACTTTCATTTTGCCCATGATATGCACTGCACTTATCTTATAGCCCTTTCGTACTCTGATATAAATCACCAAAGGCAGATGCTCATCACTATTTACATCAATAGATCCCTTCCCAAAGACTGAAAAGATACATTAGTCATCAAGTCAGCATTTATTTTGAAAATCTAGCCTAGGGAACAAAATATGCAAACACGATCATTATTTGAAATTATATTTGGTCAACAAATGACAGATATATGTTTGTGTTACATTTACCTTTTTTCCTTAATCACATCATTTTATAAAATACATAATTTTGGTTTCTCATCTCTGAAGGATTAAGTCAGTAATGGTTGGACCATGTTGATAGTATGTAGTCATTTTTTTCGGTACAAACCCCTTTAAGAATAAGTTGGCAGAAAAAAAAGTTATTTAAAACCTCATTAAAAGGAGCAGCTAAGGTTTGGCACAAACAAATCTCAGTATGGGAATTAATTCTTTTTCACCAAATGAAAAAATATTGGTTGGTTTGCTTTAAAATGATATCAGAGCAGAACCCCCCCCCCATACCTCCTCCCCCCAAAATATAGCTGATCTACTGGTTTTGATGCTTTTTTTGTGCTTGTAGAACTCCTATACAGCTTCTATTTAAGATGAAATTTGGCAAGTGATTAGACCATAATATGTCTAAAAGCTTTGCGGATTTTGGAAAAAAAAAAAAAAGAGCTGAGATAATAAAGCTCCAAAAGTTGCTGCTGTGTATGTGCTGCAAGTGCTTTTCAAAGAAGTTTCATAAGTTTTTTAATTAGGTGGCTAAGACTATACATGGTAGATGGGAACTGTTTGGTCTGTGGGGTAAATAATGTGCATTTTAAAAACATTTATAAATACATATTCCCCCACTTGACAGTGCTATTCCAGTCCACTGAGTAAATAATGCATATTTTTTAAAATTCATAAATACATATAATATGTAAAAAAGCTGCCCAGATACTGTATGTGTGGGACCTAGAAATTTGGATGATGCTGAAACAGACACAGTCCCCAAGGGTGATGATACGTACTCTATAACCTCCCATGAATGTTTTTTTCAAAATAAAGAAAGCAGGGAAATTCTACAGACCAAATTGCACTCAAATAAGATGAAGACTGTGATGCAAACCTCTAGGACTCTGCAGTCAAAGTAAAGTTGGCCCTTGTCCACAGAGCATGCTGCTTTTTTTTACTCCATGCCTTTCTTTCCCCTCTTGCAACCTTAAGAATAGCATGATTGCAGAAAAGAAGGTCGGCATTCATGTTTCATTTCTTGAGCCCCATGAATTTGAATACACATGGATTGTTCAGATAGAAATTTTTTATTTCTATTCATTAGTTTTAAATATTTCTCATTTAAAGGAATATGGGAATAATCTCAAGTAACCAGAAACCCCTGGCTCAATGTAGGAAATGGAGGCACACATGTCTCTAAGTATGTACAAATAGGTCAGGGTTTTACTTTTGTACTCCTTTATACAACAAAATGCTGAAGTACACTCTTACCTTTCTTTAAGTGTGTGCTTATACTCACCCCTGTTCAGCAAAAAACTTAAGCACATCCCCCAATCTAACTATATGCATCTGTTTTTATGTTCTTCTGAGTCAATGCCTAAATTTACACCCATAAAGGAGCCCTAACTGAATCTCTATCAGCAACAATAGATGTTATTAAGGTATGTAGACTTGCTAGGAGTTGTGCTATGTGGTGGTCAACAAATCTGCTCCCTCTTTCTTTGTGCATTTATTCACAAGTATGTGATAAGGTGTGCTCACTGGAAGCAAATTCTGACCAACCTGAATGGCAGCACAGCATGTTGTCCTGAATTTTATATGGTGCGGAGGAAAATGAGACCTCAAAGAGAGATGGATAGCAAAATTGTCCATACAATAGTAGGGAGCGAGCCTGAGAAGAAATGTTATGAGTTTTAACCACAGGGTTTGTTTTCCTCCACACCTTCTATACTCAGATCACCTTCATTTGATCAGGTTCCTCAGTAAAATTATTCCTGTGTGTATCTTTATGTTATTTTCTTAGCTTGTAACTACAGTATTTCTGCACAGTTTTGTATCTGCTAGCCCCAGCATTTACAGCCTATGAAAACCTCATAAATCTACTTCATTTTTCTAATAAGACATGAAAGTCCTTAATTGGCCTTAATGAAATGCACTTAAAGGGCAATAAACGTGTTTAAGCCCCTCTTTCAGGGTGAGCTACAGTACTCTCACTCTGCTCTGTTTTAGCCTTTGTGGTAATTAATCACTTATTCATATGTGGCACATCAGTAACAAGATCAAGCAACTACTGCACAATTGCATGATAATAAGCTGCTCATATATGTGTCAAGATTTAGCAATCCTTTTTAAAGCCTAATTTAAACTCATTTTACAACTAAGCAGGCTGCTTCTCTGAAGTATTTCTACCCAGTATCTTTTTTACATATTTCTGCTGAAATGCTATCTTTTTATTTTGTTTATAGAGTTCCATTTGCCTTAAATCCACTCATGGCACCAGAGAGAATTACCAGCAATGTGAGAGCCTTACCATTGTCTTTTTACAAAGGATCTATGCTTGATCCAAAACCACAGTGACCCTCACACAGAAGGAAAGGCCACAGAAATAGCATCTGTTAGAATAACTTTTAAAATAAATAATGAATTACAGTGAAGATTTATTTTCCAGGCTGATGAGGTTGTGTTCCTTGTGATCACATGGTGCTTACCTCCATCTGTCGGCAAAAGAACAATCTGGGTGAAGGGACCCAAAGTTCTTTCCTAGGAGTCAGGCCTATGCTTTCTAGAAATGAAGCTGCTCCTAATATCTGAACTCTGATTTGTATTTGCTGTAGTTTTCAGAATTTCATTCTTCAGACACAGAGCACTGCATATGTAAGAATCTGAGCTCAAGCAATATTGACAAAAGCTGATGTCTTCTAACAATCTACTGCCCTGAGATGAAAAACAGCAGCGTCCAAAATGTCTGAAGATACTTGCTTTTACCAGCCAGGTGTTGTACCCCACAGCAACATATTCATATTAAGTGACCTGAGCATTTATGTTTGGTTTTGAAACGAGGGGTAAGGTCAGTACCTACTACATACAAAAAACCACCAGTGAAAAATGGGGAAAATACAGGCATGTCATTCTCTATGGATTACCTCAGATGGAACAGTTGTTAAAAACTTTATTTTTAGTTTCAGTTTTGGAGGTCTGATCTTATTTTCTATGAACTTACTTCACAACAGCAGTCAATAAAGCCTGCAAAATCATAATCAGATTTCTAATAAGTATTTTATGTCTTGTAGACATTCCCAGTTGCTCAAAAGTGTCCATTGTCATATTTGATCTACAAGAAGTGGTTTGTTTTTCTTATTATAAGGGCAGGCACTTACAGAGACCAGTGCATGGGCACTTTAAAATCACTTCTTAATCCTGCTCCCCACAGTAACCTGGATATGACAAAAATGTAGATAATCATCTCTGCATGTGCCTGTGTGAATGTGTTTATTGGCCATGGTAAGGTTGTTAGTAAATTTAGAGACATGCCCTATACTCTGTCAGCTCAAGATTGGCACCCATGGATATTTTCTATTTTGAATTCAATATTAGTGTTGGGAGATGGAGGAAAGCAGAATACATGCAAAAAAAATGGACCCACACCATCTTCTCTGTTTAGGAGCTTGTGGGAGATACTCTGGTTGAGGAAACTGTTTCCAAAAGGGACGGTGCTGTACATTGAGGAGAGTCTGTCACAAGCCAGGTGGAACAGACCTTTTTGTTATAAAAGCAGCTTATGTTACATATTGATGATCACTTACAACTCAGAAGCAGAACGCAGCAGGTTTTTGTCAGTCTCAAAATACCCTCATACCTAGAGTTAAGCAATTTGAGGAAACATCTAGAGTGGAAGAATGGAACAATTAAAACCCCATTAATGTTTAAACTCTTTTCAAAAGTGGAGGATAACTAGGGAAGGTTTAAACAGTTCTTCAATCTGTAGCTGCGAGCAATTGGGACCAGCAGGAAAGAAGGCAGTCAGGAGACTTATTCCAACAGTCGCTCATTCTGCAGTAGTTGATATTGTCAGTACATTGCTTGCTCAGGCAGAGGAGGCTAAGCTACAAAATAGTACTGCAGAAATATGAGGATTTCTGCACTGCAATTAAAAATGCAATGGAAAAGCATTTGTTTAACAGAGAATATTAAAAAAAAGGTAGAAATAGTTAAGAGTTTTGGTCTTGACTAAATCTGAAGACTCCATTTCAATTCTCACAGCATTCAGTCTCTCTGATAAGAAACCAGATTGTGCCTGCAATCTGGGACAAGACACTTTGAGAGATGTTATGGGAAATCCTAAAATTAACCCTTGACAAAGCTATTCAAACTTGTCAAGATTGGGAAGCCACCCAGTCCTAATAGATTAAAAGAAGCTTATGGGAGGTGATTGGTGATATGAGGTGCTGGATATGGTGCAGAATGTAAAATGCTACTTCAGAAAGTGATGGGGATGGGGACAGGGAGGAGAAAACTGCTAGAAATATGCACACTTTAAGGAATCATTCTCAGCGATAGATATAGGGGTTTTTTTCTAAGCAATCACAATGATTCCTAAAGTGTTTCAGAAATATTTATTAGAAAGAATACATGAATGTCATTCAGAGTATCTACAAATCTCAGAGGATGGTTACGGCATTTTACACTGATCTTGTGTCCTTGTTACTGTATGCCATGGAAGCCAAAAGTGTAAATGGGTTAAAAAAGAGATTGTGCTTCCAACACATTGTCATTGTTTGCAACCTCTGGTTCAAGAAGCCCTTAAACCAGCTTCTAGGGGAAACCAGCAAGATATAGCAGGGAATCAGTCAGTTCATGCCATCTCTCATCCTCTTTCTTCTAGCATGTACTGCTAGTCATTGTTGGAGACATGGTATTGGGAAAGATGGACCTCATATAATAACTGAGAACAATATAAAAGTGTTTTCCTATACCAAAAATAGAGTGCAAGTCAAAAGGGGAAAAAAAAATTAATCTGGTGTCACAGAGGAGATTTGAATTATTTTGTTTATACTGTTTGGAAAAATTCCCCGTACTTGTCCTTAACTATTTTTTTTTTTTTTCTTATTTCTCTGGGATAGTCTACTAGAGAGAGAAAAGTGACTGCATATCAAATCTATACACTTCAAACACAGTTCATAAATGCCTGATGCTGGATATATGGTAGTTGACAGGAATTTATGCTGCTCAAGCTTTGAAATAAGGCTGTAGATATATTACTACTGATCCCATTATCCAGTAGATTGGTAGAAAACCAAAACTAAAATACTAAAGAGTCTCAACTCATGAAGGCTGTAGTCAATCTCATCTCTATTTAGTATTCTTAAGTTACAAAGCAGCACGAATGAATCAAGCATGGGTTATCAACTGCTACCATTTTGTTAAATTGAAAGCTGAAGTCCAATATACCTACATTGTAGAAAGTAATGTCAGAATCCCCAAGGACTTGAAGAGAGGAAAAAGGACAGAAAAAGCAAAATGGGATTACTTGGACATTAGGAATTTCCGTCACATGATGAAAATGATGCTATGAGTAGCTAATATACAAGAAAAGGAGAAAAAATCTAGCAGTGGTGTCAGAAAAAGAAGCCTCAGGGTTTCAGATCTTACATGCTTTTTAAGTTTTTCATCTGAGGAATATATAGTAGGGATGAATTGATAGCTAATGGGGTTAGTGCTGTCTGTCAGCAGTGCTGTTGATGAAATTACCTTCAGTTACCGATAGGTCTGCAGAACAGCATAGGACCACTGGTGCAATCTGGTGCATTTTTTCTTACATTCTTATATCCTTAAAGAACTGGTTTTAAAAATTTGAAGGTCTGCGTTATGTTTATTATTCCTTGTTGTTACTGTCATGTTTAGTGTTGAAAGGAATATCTTTATTTTCTAAGAGGTTTGAGACAGATGAAATAGTCGATAGATGCTCATGTTATTTGCTGCCTAACCAGGACTCAGGTGCTGAGCAAACAGTGCGAGAAAGACAAGGAGCCTGATCCTCTCTGTGGCTGCCTAAAGAGTATGCAACATGTGCCAGGTGAGCAGGCTGTACAGTTGTTTTTTTGAATAAACATCTTGCTCATTTTTGGTAAAGTGAGCAAGTGCACAACCTCCTGCCATTAGATGGATGCAGACCAAAAGCATCATACAGTTTTCCAGGTAGAGGACTGAAGTGAACAGAGGGAAAAATTCTGTGTGGAAAAATGGGCTTTGGGATGGACTCTTGTAAAGAAGGAGGAAATTTCTGCTCAGAATCAGAGGCAGACTTTTAAATGAGATGGCTGATGCTCTACTCTTTAAAGCCATGCAGAAGTGCAAGTTTATTTGTTTTCTGCATCTCCATTATCTATTTAGATGGGCTTGGTAAGGCTGTCATTATTTACTGCTAATGTGATCTTTTGTTGCCTCAAAAAGTTTTTTTAAATTTTTTGTTGAGTACCAGCTAAATGTGACAAGAAATCACATCAACCAGTGTGCACAGTGCTCTCCATCCAGGGGAAAAATGCTGCTGCTTCTCTAGGTGCTAAGTAAAGGGAGAGAAAAGAATGCTGCAGGGTGGACTACTAGAAATGAGAAAATGAGAGGATGTCATGAGAGACTCAGGCATTCTAGAATTGTTTTCTGTGGTGAATGTTTACTTTCTGGTGTTTAGCATAAAAGTGAAAATGTATAGGTCAGTGTCCTGGCCCTGGTTGCAGCCAGGAGTGGAAATATAATGAAGGAAAGTAGAGAACATAAAATTGATCTCAGGTTCAGGGACTTTTTGAGTAGAAGTTTGCGTCTCCATGATAGACTTCTCTTCAATTAATTTTCCAGTTGCTTTTTTGAACTCATTTATGTTTTCCTCATTGCATTCTACAGTGTAATTAAATACACAAAAGTACATCCCCTTTCCCGTTCTACAGCCTCTTCTTGGTAGAGTCATTTAGTACCTGCAGGTTTGAATGATATGAAATACAGTGAATGACCTTTCCCTATTCACCTTTCCAACACTGCTCATGATTGTCTATGGCTCTTCCTCTTAGTCATTTCTTTTTACAAGCTGAAAACTCCTACTCTACCTAATCGCTCCTCACATGGCACTCACTCCACACTTCTGATCAGCTTTGTCATTATCCACAATGCTTTTTCTGAATCTACTGTAACCTTTTCGAGGTAGCTGATTAAAATATTCAATACATGCAGTATTTGAAATTATAGGTGAACCAGGCAGTGGCAGAACAATGTTCCCATTTTCTTCTCTATTTCTTTCCTAATAATTTCTAATCTTTCACCAGGCTTTTTGAGTATTGCTGAATGTTGAACACACATTTTTGAAGTATTATTCAAAATAGCTCCAAAAAATTTTTCCTACTGTTAATGTCAGTGAAGAGCCTATGCTTCTATCTGCATGGTTAAGGTACTTTCTTCTGCTTGTTCACGACTTTGTGTGAATCGGTGCTCAATTTCACTGATACTATGCTGTGCAGTCCCTCAATTTTGTAAGATTCTTCAGTAACATTTTGGTCAGTTTTAATTCTGTGGATCTTGAAAAACTTTATGTCACCTTCAAACTTTCTCAGCATCACCATTCACTTCCACATTTTATATATTTATATATATATATATGATGTGGAAGCCCACAGGCCTGTGCACAGCTCCCTGCAAAGCTGGTATCCTTCCTCTTAGAGGATAATTCCACTTTGTTTTAAGTCTTTGTTTTGTGTCATTTAACTAATTAGTAGGTCATCAGAGGACTTGAAGTCTTATTCCACACAGATGTATGGTCTTTAAAAACTTTTGGTGAAGGTTCTTGCCAAACCTTTTTCATTGAATCAAAAAATGCTTTCTCAGCTGGGCCACTTTTACTATTGTTTACACTTGCACAACATCTTAATGGATCTGTGAGGTATGCTTTCCCTTTCTAGAAGCTATCTCAATGTACTGTATTTTTATACCTATACTGACCTTTTTCTTTAACATCGATCCTACTAGTTTTGATACTAGCAACATCAGACTTACAAAGCTGTAGTTCTCTGAAGCTTCCCCTGGGAAACTTTTTAAAAATCCACAAGCTGTCATTTTTCATTGACTGTTATGAAGAATGAGTTACATATAAATTTAGAAACATTCTTTAGAACTATAACTTTATGAAATTTGACAAAGTTTATCTTATTTTCTATTTTTTCTTCAATTTGAAGGATATATATAAACTTTTTTAGCTTCCAAATTTCTCTCATATTTTACTGCTTAAGCCAAATCAGCTTTCTTGTATTTTTAAAGTCTTTTGTGATAGGTGATTCATGTATTTTCTAAAGCTAGTGCTGTAAGACCTGAAATATGTCACCATTTTAGATGCTCCTTTTGACTTTTTTTTTTTTTCAGTGTAATCTTTGTCTTTATTTGCATCCCATGTTTCAACTGGAAAGAACCCACAGTCTATTATTTCCTAAAGTATTATGATCCATAAACAAGTCTCATGGTTGTGCAGAGGGTTTGATTACAGGGTTCTAGCTAATGGAATAATGAAATTGCTCTCTCTGTGTATCAGTAGCCTCCTAATGACCTATAAGCTTGCTGTCAGTTTCAAACAAATTCAATAGAAGGTTAGATCTGAAATATTACTGCATTTCTAAAGTTTCATGGAAATTGCCTGGGTACTTGAGAGAGACCTCAGCTGAACGATTGCCCTCAGCTGAAAGTCAAAAAGGTAAAACTCAGGCACTATTCTCTTTGTCAGAACCAGAGAAAAAGAACCAAAGTTCTGTCTCTTCTCTGAAAGAAAGTGTCATAGGAGGACATAAGAGAAGCTAAAGTTATTCTGGTGCTGGGAGAAGTTCTGAGAGAAGGAAAGCACAAACACATATAAAACCTAGTTTCAATAGTTCTTCAGCTTGTGAAGTCAGTTTTAGAAAGGTTTGAGTTGACAACTTAAGATGTGGGTCAAAATTCTCATTCTCTGAGAATATTTTGTAAAGAGGGAAGACTAAACATCCTCTTGATGTGACTGTCTACACTACTTCATCAGGTGAGGCAGCTAGTTCTTTACCCCTTGCAGTATAGCAACCTTACAAACCTAGTCCAAAAGTCTTTTGGATGCTGAACTGCTGCACCCGGAGGGAGTGCATGAGCAGCAGCAACTGTCTTTATGGTCATTGCTGTATACTCCAATGATTTGCTTGTACAGGCTCTGTCATTTTTAACCTCATGGGTGCTGAGACAAGCAAAGAGAACTTGAACTGAGCCTGATAGCAAAATACTACAGTGCAGAGGTAAACTAGACTTCCATGCAGCAGTAGGGTGTCTACTGGGAGGAACCCTTTGTTTTGGGATGCCCCCAAGCTGCAGTGAGGATGGCTGGAGTTGATAGTCAGTATCAACCAGGAGAGGCCATCTAGCTTAAATATCTGCTCTAAACTGTGGTTCTTTTCCTAGTTTAACTTCATGCTGCTTAATCCCATGCAAGATCACCCTGATATTTTGGAATAATTAAAAAAAAAAAAAAAAATCAACAGAACCAAACAACTTGATAATATGTGCTAAGGAGAGCTGGCACAATTTGCTTGTCTGTAGCACTTAAATATGAAATACTCCATCAGCAGGCTTCCTTGGTACCACTCAAGGTGATGTAAACACGTACCAAAACTCTGAATAAAGTCATATTTCTAACAGTGCAGGCAAAAATTCTGACCTAGTTTAATCAGTCACTGTGCTTTTCTGGTTGTTCTGATTTGTTGTTCATTTACATCGGGCAGCTGGACAATAGGATTTTGCATGGGCCACAAACAATGAAATAAAACAGCAAGATGTACTGTATTTTACTGAAACATAATATAAAGGGCAGCAGGGGACTAGTCAAAGCCCAATATTCTGAGACTGTAATTTTTTATCACTAGTTTATTTCCTAAACCAAAATGTTTTTGAGTATTAATATTGGATGAAAGCAAAGCTGCATCACATTTGCTGTCATGGAGGCAACACCTAAACCTACTTTTTTATTAGAACTAAATTAATATGGCATAAGTAGTGTTACAGTTTTAACATTTTACTATTATTTATATTCTAACTGGTCTCCATAAATAGAACTATTCCTTGCTTCTTTTTGTTTTTACTACTAATAAAAAGTAATAGGCATAATAATTCAGGAACTGTTTGCATTTCCAGGCACTTTTGTTCTGTCATGTTTACCTACTCAAGGAGACACACCAAAAACCAGACCACAAGAAGCTTTACCAGAAAATATAGCAGCCTCTTTTCAACCAAACTATGTCTCTAGGAGCAGGAGAAGCCTAAAACAAACACTTACAACTAGGATTATTGATGAAAGAACTTTCCAATAAAAAGAAGATTGTGAAAGATGTGTGCAGAAATCTTCAAGGATTGCTTTTCTGTTTTATTCAGTGCATTACAGTAATTACATGATGGGTATGGCAACAGATATATTTCCCTAATTACCAATTGATTTCCCAGACTACGTGCAGAATAACCCTACTTGTGATGCACATGAAGGTAATTTTTAGCCGTGACACCTTGTTGTATTTCATTTGACAATAAAAGGAGTTTTTAAGAAGTATGAAAGAATGTCATCAGTCCCAGAGCCAAGAAGATAAGGATCTCAAACAATCATCAGAAAACTCATGAAGTTGGATTGTGCTTCCAGGGTCTCTGATAACAAAGGAGCAAGAGTAGATTCCCTCTGCTAACATGTCAGAGGATGTGGAGCAGCATTTGTACATTTTAAGGTATATTTAGTAGTACAGCTTGCAATACATAGCAGGAAGTAAGTGACTTTCTGAAACTTATAGAAATTTTTCCTTGGACTTCCCTGGAACCAGGAATGTACCCAATGCACATTGTACTTCTGACAGATTTATGTAAAGTAACCTATGTGTAACCTCTTTCTAGTTAACCCTTAAATGTTAGGCAATGTGGCCTTTTCAGAAACACCAACTTTAGAGAGACTAGCCTTCTTAGTTTCTTAGTATTGTCAATGCCTCCTATGAAGACTTCAGAGCCCTACAAGGTTTGAGACTCCCTGCCTTGACTCAGTCTTTAAAATCTTCCTCTTCTCATTGACTCTTTGGGGAAACGAAACAGATTTGACTTCCTTAGCTGGAGACAGCTTTTTCTGAAAACCTCTCAAAACCTTTGGTCAGTGACTGCTTAATGTGGAGTGATACCTTTCCATTTGTCCATAACATGGTACCAATTCAGAGGTTTTTCAAACAGCGTCTTCAAACAAATATCATCTTGCATTTGTGGGACCCTGATATCTCTTGCGAGGTGAATCTTGTAAATTGCATTAGCAGAGTGTGTAATGTCACTCTTAATATGTACTTCAAATTTTCCTCTGTTCCTGTAAAGGATATAGTCTTCCCTTCATACTTATGTGGTTTAAGGGTCACAAACAGGAGGAATTGAGGGGTGTTTTTAGTGATTATTAGGCATATTGAGTATAATGGGTTACATCTTTTTCACTGACAGTTCTGATCCCCTTCATTCCACTAATATCACAAATGGAAATTGAATCATGTCTTGTGACTTCAAAGCACTTTGAATAAAGTTTATAGAGGCACATCATTTATACAGGTTTATATAGCTTATTAGCAAACCTAAGGATCAGATTCATCTATTGACTAAACAAGTACAAGCTCCTTGACTTTGACTTCTTACATGGGATGGGTTTGAAGCTGTCAGAGCCTGCTTCCATTTTCACTTACATTAGTATAACAAACACCAACAGAGAAGCCAGTAGATTTGTTATACAGGCATATATTTACTAAAAGATAGAAGGAAATTGGGCCCTAAGTCTCCTTTGCCTGAGTCATGTTTTAGTCATTGATCATTTTATCCTCAATTTGGGATGAGCCTCGATGAAATTTTGCACAGCCCTATCATGTTTGTAATCTAAAAAGAGGTTAAGGAAATAGCCACACTGGGAGGAGTGACAATATGCAAATGCCTTTGCAAAGCACATTCATCCTCAGCAGAGTTGTAACATGTCCCATGGTTCTCATTAAGGGTTCTTTGCTAAATCTTTTTGTTTTTCCTGTCTTACTGGCAAATGTTTACTATTCCCAGATACTTACTGTATTTAGCATCAAACACTAGCTGGAATCTCAGACAGCTGCTGAAAACGTTGGTGAGCAAGAAAAAAGCTTCAAAGACATAAAGGCTGAAGGTAGGAGTGAGGCAGGAATTCTCACACCTAGCATGGTCAAAGACCAGGGAATGGATTATGCTTTCCTCCACAGCACTGCTCACTTACAGTCTGCATAGTCCCCCTCAAAACAAAAACAAAACAAAAAAATTTTAAATTCTCTGCAGTTCTCCAAAATTGATCATAACCTAAACATGCATCCTCCCACAGCATTCGGAAAGTGAGTGCTGCTATTATATACAGACATAGAAGCTCTCCTTCCTTCCCAAAGCATCCCAGCCTCACAGTGTCTGGAATGTTACTACTGGCTTCACCATGGCTGCTGGGCCACTCAAAGTGAAATGTCTGCTTCTTTAGGATAGGTAGGTGTCTTGCAGAATTCAAATGTCCTGTAACACAAATCAAAGCCTCAGAAACCATCACTCCCCATTGTATCACCATGCCTGAGATAGTGCTTCATTTTCTCAGTAGAGGAAAACCCTGTGGCACCTCAGAAAGTGTGATGTGAAATGCTGACTTATGATGGTGATTGTTGCCAGTGTGCTTATTTGTTTCTATGCTTTTGTGAATTGGTCACTGAAGAGACAAATTCTGTCACAGAAGCACTGGTATGATTTGTTAAGTTTAATGAAGGAGCAGAGTATGTATGCCTGGGAAGTCTGAGCATCTAAAATTGGGAATGACTGCTTCCAACTTTTGAGGGAGTCTTTAAATTAACTTAAACAGATTCTGGATCAGGAGATACATACCAGTTTGAAAATGCAAATGCTGGACTGGTATATCCTATTAAAAAACTCCTGTCTCAATTACTCATCTCTCTGTTGTAAATTAATTGACTTTGCCTTTTCCTGTTCCCAAAAGGGAAAGTTTCCATCTGTTTGTACTGTAAAGCTATTGATCTACATGGTGGCTGTGCCTGGGTCCTTGGAGACATTGTGAAGGAGGCAGGGGAATCCAGTGTTGCAGCATGCATTCCTGCAAATTCACATTGGTCAAATTTTGCTCACAGTTTATTGAGGCCTGAGCAGTTTACAAAGCTCAGAGATACAGCAAATGGATGGTAAATGAGAAAGGCCTTGTTATGAGAGTAGGTTTTTGCAAGTGCAGCGTATCTAATTTTAAGGTCAAAACCCCCAGGTGTCCTTCCTGCTTGCAGCAGAGATATATGTGGTTTGGAGAGAAAATGTGTTGGCTGGCTCAGCGTGAAATAAACTGCCACCCACTGATGTGGCTTTCCTTTATGTGGAGTCTGTGGAACCAGTTACAGCTCAGAGAAAATACAGCCATTTCTCAGTAAATAGTTTATGCTCTATTTCTAGTGGTTCTCCTGCTAGTAGAGATTGTTTAGCAACCAAATATAAGGCTTCATTCATCCATTCTGAAAAAGCAGAGTCTGTTGAGGACAAATTTGGCCCTGTGTGTCCAAGTTGGAGCTATGGGCCCTTTTGATGTTTTATTTCTCAGTTTTTCTATTGGCTTTTTCTCTTTTATTTGATAAACCTCTCTTCTTCCATCTGGAATTCTACCTCATGTCCAAATTACATCTGTCTAACTTTTCTAAACTTTAGGAAATAGAAATGAAATGCTGGCCCCACTGAAGGATGTAAAAAACCGAGGCTGACTGAATGGATTCAGACTTGTACTTTCAGTGTTTCAAGTTGAGCACTAGGAGACTCTGGCATCCAGAAAATACTGCTAGCACTGAAAAGATTTTGATTTTTTGACTATCTGATTTTCTTCCTGGTTGATGCCTGCTTGCAGAAGAATATGGAAGACTGTTTCTCCCCCCAGTGCCATGATCTTTTCCCCTGCCAAACACGATAAGCAATATTCAGTAATATTATTCTATAACTCTTAAGTTATATTTTTGTCTAAAAATCTCAGTGTGTATAGCACAGGTGTCATTCCTATTCCAGGGGAGACAGAGACTCAGTGCTGTACATTTCTTGCTCCATGCCACATCCATTGAACTATGGTGGAAGAACAAATTGCGAGTCCACTGTTCCAAATAAAACTGCATGTACACACATAACTGTAGATGAGAAGGACATAAGTAGGTACTTGACTGGTTTATTTAAATGCCTTTCTGCCAGACACTGGGAAAGGCACTCTATTTCCCATCTTATGACTTGCATACTCACTTATTTTAAAATTTACTATATGCAAGTACTTAAGCATGTAAGCTTAAAACTCTCTTTCTGAGAACATTCATGTGAACAGGAGTCAGGTGCTGGAAGGATTGCAGAAAATGAAGGCAAAAGAGGTGTAAGTGAATATTTATGGAAATGGATTGTGATTCACACCCCATTCTGTTGGGCTAATCAGCACAAGATTGACTTTGTTAATGTAAGGCAGCTTGTCCCCATCCCTGTGTGGAGGCATTGACAGTGGGTTGCTGAGAGGCCGCTTGCCTTCTAGCTCTAGAGCAAGGACCAGGAACAATTGCTCCAAGGAGAGCAATCACCACCCTTTGTGCATTCCCCTGACTGCACATTGCTACCCAGGTCTAGGTGAGAGCCCGACAGATGGGATAGGCTCACACCCTCTGTTTAATACAATAGCTTCTTTTGAAAACAAGATCATATATTTATTTCCTCATCATATGACGGGGAAAAAAAAAAAAAAGAAAAAAGAAAGAAAAAGATAAAGCAGACAAGAATACTCTCATTTATTAGGCTTAGGGAGCTCTGATGTTCAAGCTTGGTTCTTGTGGGAACTGAAGATAAGAGAAAAAGCTCCCCACTGCCAGATATAACCTCTGCAGCAGGATCTTTAAAAAAAAAAAAAAAAAATCTGAAAATGTTTTCCTTTGTACTGTTGGTTTTTTTTATGTTCCTAGGGACCAGCTACATGGATCTGGGAATTATATGATAAACTTTGGATTTATGCCTTCAGTTCCTATGCCTCTTATTTTTATTCTTGCTTAGATTCTGATCTCAGTGTATTGCTACTTTTCACAGTACATTTAAAAAATCCACTTACACACACATGGGTTTGGTATATATGTTGTGCCCTAAGGACCACAATCTGGCCAAGAGATTAAATTTTAACAATTAAAAGGAAGTAAGAAAGGAATTAAATTATTACCACATCTTATTTTTTCTCTTGATAGAATTTATATATTGGCTAAATAGTGCTCTTCCAAAGTACTACAGGTATCTTTTCATGCCAAAACGGTCTTGAAAAGGAGTGGTTTGGTGTTCCCAGGTTGTGCATCAAAATGTGACCTAAAGCAAAGAGAATGGTGGAATTGATTTGACACTCACTGAAGATCTTTGAAGTGGGGAAAGAGCAGAAATACTGCTGTCCAGAAGAAGGGAAAAACACTGTTGGAAGAATTAAAAATTATTTAGAAAAGTGTTTTCTGAATATATTTTTTTGATTTTTGATGAATGTCTCCTGATTCTTTAAGAAATGCATGTGTCATAGTCATGCCAGGCACAAAGCCCAAAGATAAACTGCTATCACTTTTGTTATATTAACAGAATTAGTATAATAGCATTTAACTCAAACATTTTTTAAGCACATCAGTATGGCAGTATGCTGTTCTGTGAGGAGCATACACATGAATTTGCAGTTCGTTACACAAAAAAAAAAAAAAAAAAATTATATTAGATTACACAAAACCTGTTGGAAGGCATCGGTTAAATAAGTACTAGGAAAGACTGCTGTAGAACACAACTGTCTGTTGTGTTCTAGCTCCTGGTTCTGAGCTTTATTCTAAACAGATACATCTCTATGCTAAGGTCAGTAAGCATTAGCAACTGGGTCTTTATTAAAAAAGAGCAAGTCTGGGTCCTGCAAAAGATAGGCAGAACATAACCAAAAGTATGTATAAGTGCAACCAGCAAAACAAGATGTCTTAAGAATGGTGAATTCCCTGTAGTCTCCTGGCAAGTCCTGTGAGAAGCCTGGTTTGTACCCTTCTCTTGGTGGTCTGTGTTTTTACATATATGTAAAGCACTCATCTTCTCCAAGTATTTTGAGGTGTACCTTTTGGTTCATTAAAAATATGCTAAATACAGATATCTTCTTGTTCAGAGTTAACCAAATATATGTACTAGGAACTGATTTCTTTTTGACTGCCTAGTGCCACATTGTAAAAGATTTAATTTAAACACGGGAAAACTCTCTCATAATTAATTCTGAAATATGTCGGACAAACATATAATTTTTGGAAAAGTATTTTTTCTGCAGCTCGTATCATAAACAAACAATGATGCTCACACTGCTGCCCCAGGAAAAATATATTTCATTCTTACGGGCTTTCATTGAAGAAAGAGATTTTGAAGTGAGTTCCTTAAAATATCAGTGCTCTATATTACTCCCCAGATACAGATATAAATCTTTATAATTGTGCACTTTACAAGCAGCACTCCTGAGTCTTTTTTGATTGGTAATCACAGTGTTTCCTTATTAATACAGTAAAAAATGTAAAAGACATAAACATTTTGCAATCTATCTGTTCTTTCTGTATGGATATACATCAGTTTCTGCTTTAAGCAGTCCTAATGTTTCAGCCATCATATTTTTTATGGGTTTATATGGGAAAGAAATTGTACTAGAAAACCAAATTCAATGACAGCCGTTCTGTGAATTAATCCCGTTATCTTTGGTATTCTGGATATAATAAAAATATACAAAAGTTAAATTTCTGCATCATCACAGAGTTATGTTGACTGTTTTTAATGTCAGTAAGGAAACAGAGTTCCAACCAAAAGCTTTTTTTCTCCATATACTGCCTGATTTCAGGTTATGTTTTCATTAAAACAGCTTGTTTAAAACTCTAAGAGACACTGTATGCTTGCGAATCCTGACACTAAAATATCTGATCAAAATGTAGAAATATGCAGGAGTAAAAACTAATCTACTGTTTTGAGAAAACATAAAAAGACAGATGTTCCTAATATTTTTAAAACTCATAATTTTCCCATACCCTTGTGCCATGGCCTTGCTGAAACCTTTCAAGACCTAACTGTAGGACAGTATATCTCTTACCCTTCAGTTATAGAGGCAATGTCTTTCTCTCACCTTGATTAATATTGTAGTTCGTGTTTGGTGGGAGCTATGAACATCTAAACTCCCATAACTTGGCATGAATTCTGGTAGTAAGCCCACATCCTTCCCACTAGAAGCTTGTATTTCTAGAATACTTCAGGCACATTTGGCAGACCCTCATTTCTTACCTCTTTCTGCACGTCTGGACAACATTTTTACAAAATTCTCCCTTTCTTTTGGAAAGGCAGAGCAACAGGTTTTTGTGTTTAGTTGTTTTGGGTTTGTTGGTTTGGTTTTTTGTTTTTGGTTTTGTTTTGTTTTGTTTATTTGTTTTTGTTGTTTTGTTGTTGGTGGTTGGTTGTTGTTTGGGGGGTTTG
>JANHGN010010309.1:0-21037 GCA_024605025.1 Megaceryle maxima | reverse complement strand
GACAGAGCAGAATCCCAACTACACTCCGGCTCGGCTCCGCCGTCAGCCCGCCGCAGCCAATCCGCCCCCGGCTTGTTCAGGCGGAATAATAAAACCTGCCAATCCCCGAGAAGACAAAGGAATGAGTGAAAGGGGAGGAAAAAAAAAGAAGAGAGAGAGAGAAAGGGAGGGGGCGAAGAGGAGGAGCAGGGGAATGGGGAGGAAGGAAGGAGAGAGGGAGGGAGTCAGGTGGGCAGCGGTGGCCGCGCTGCCCGCCCGGGCGCTGGGGAGAGGCGGTGCGCGCGCGGCCGTTCGGGCACCGCCCGCCCCGCTCCGCTCCCAGCCACCAGTTGAGAAACTTGGCGGTGAGGGACCAGCCCAGCCGCCCCTTAGCCGGCTACCGCCGAGGACGGGCCCGTTCCGTCAGAGCTCTTTACGGGCGCTTTCCCCGTCCCCGCGGCCTCGGCGGTCCGGGGCGGAGGCGCTGAGGGGGCGTGCGGCCGCGGCAGCCGGTCCTCGCCGCCCTCCTGGCGCCCCCCGGTGCCTGCGGCTTCGTCCTTCCCTCGGGGCCGCGCACCCGAGTCCTCAGGGCGGGCTGGCACTCGGCTCCCTTGCTGGGGCAGCGAGGAGGCCGTGAGGGACGTGCCCGGCTCGGGTCGAGGGGCCCTGTGTCGAGCCGCCGGCTTCTCAAGATTGCCCCCGTTGAAACCGTCGGGGACCTGTGCATAGGAATTCCCGTCCGCATCCGGGCCGCTGTTCTTAGCGCCCTGCAAAGGTTTAAAAGGGTTAAACTGCCGCAATTGGCTGGCAGTGAGCAGCGCGGTTCGTCATTTGAGAAGACAACTGCGTTTCTGAGGAAGTAGCCCAAGGATGGCAGCAAATCAGAAGTCATATTCAGTAGGGACGCTTTAAAATGGGGGGGGGGAACCCACAAAACCACCCACCCAGGTATTAATCGCACGTTTTTGAGGCCTAAGCGCAGCGCACCAGATAAGCAAACACAGCACCGCGTAGCTAAAAAAAGACCCTCGAAATAACAAAAGTACCTATAAATGCGCCATGACCGGCGGGCGCTCTAACGCCCTCCGAGCGGTCACTCCCGCCCGCGGCGGGGGATTTGCCCGACTGCTCGAACGAGCTCTCGCCCGGTGCCGTCTCGTACCGGGCACCCGCGCCGCTGTCACACAGCGCCAGCCACCGAGCGAGCCGCTCGACTAAAGGGTCACATCAATGAGACCCGTCCAGGATCTGCGAAAGAACAAGAAAACTTCACAATACGAGTTTCTCGATTCCAGACTGCTGACGTAAGTAGCAGCCAATGCAGTGAGGACGGTGGGACCGGCTGCTCGGGCGCCGCCGCAGCTGCAGCAGGGCCGGGCAGCAGCGGGTAACGCACCCAGGCTAAGGCTGACCCGAGCCACGGGAGAGGGCCCGACGGGTCCGCCACCGCCCGGGGCCGGCAGGGGGATGACAGTGAAGTGCTGTTGACAAATATTCAGTGATGGCAGCGTTACCGAGTGACGAGTTTGCATGCGTCCGCCCTTCTCTCTCCGTTGTCCAAGGCAACAAAGTATTTTAAACCCTCTCCTGCTGGCGGCTTAAGGCGGAAGGGATGCGCCCGCAGTGGTATATACGAAACTTCAGCCGGGAGTACTCATTTACAAAGAAGCGCATCGCTACAAACACGCAGACCGACTTCCCTCTGACAGGCCGACTGGTAAATCTGGTCTCGGGAGTCACAGCTCAGGTGTAGTTTAACCACATCGCCACCTGTGGGCCTCCTTCATTTCTGCATCTCTGGCCTTAGCTGGACCACGGAGACGTGTGCCCAGGAACCATTAAAAAGCTAAGGAAAAAAACATGCTTAGCTAAGGAAAATGCACTTGGGAAAACATAAGATAGCGTAGATTTTGTTTCTAATTATATAACAAATAAAATAGCGACGTTTGAATGGTACCGCAGGTATGGTTTAAATGCAGGAGGAAAGTCTATTTCTGTCTCGCTCCGTAGACTGGGATATGTTCCGACTGTGTATAAAGCAGACTGGGAGCTCATGGAAAGCTTCTGCAGGGAAAGCAGAGAGAGGACCCGTGTTGTGGGTAAAAAGAATGTAATTTTTTAGCATAGGCCTATGAAATATATCATCTGGATGTAATCTCCACGGACATATTACATTTAAACATACTCAGCAGTTTTAGGTTTGTTATTTAGGATCTGATACGATTTAAAACATATAAAGTAACAAGACATGCTACAGATAATCAGCAGTCACTGTTACTCTAGCTCTCTGACAGCTAAGAGCACAAGAATAGAGCAAATGCCAAGCTAAAATAAAATTTAAGTTGTCTAATTATCTAAGCCTGTAATGGCTGGAAGCTACCAAATGCAGAGTCTGGGAGAGCCATCAGGACCTTTTCTTGTTGGAAAAGATATTCTACCAAGAAACTCTGCCATAGGCACTGACATGTTTACTAGTCTTAAAACCAATCATGATACAAAAAAATGGGAATTACCTTCTCAAGGAGCAGAATGACATCTTCCAAATACCATTACAATGTTCATATCTTTTTCTGAAATCCAATCTTCACTAATTTTTGTGATTAATTTTAACAGAGGAAACCTTAACTGAGAGCATTTTGCAGAGCAATATTTTTCTAATTTTTCTTTTGTGCAGCATCTGCTGTTGCTGTGCTGTCATCTTCGTTATGTTTTTCATTGTCTATGTGCCATAATGTAATTAGTTAGTTCAACATCATCTGTGCTATTAGAGGAGATGTTTCTATGGTAAGTTAACATAGTTCTGTGTAATTGGTAGATTTCAGCAGTAGGCACAAATGTATCCATCAACTTTAGGTCGATTCGAGTCCGCAAGATTTAAATTCACTTGGCATACGTTATCCTCGAAGACTGTTAATTTTGGCTGAATGGATAAAAAAAACACAATGCAGAAGAAAAATCTGGCTGCTTATATCGCGGTACTGTTGGAGTCAGGGAAAGGAAAGCATAAAATTGCTGGCTTAGTAGTTGCAATCTGAATGTCTGGAAAATGTTGCCGCCTGTGATCCAAATCATTCTTAAACCTAGACATGCCCCTAAGAGAGCAGGTAGTCCAGAATTCATCAGAGTTATTTCTCTATTCATGAAAGGAGTCTTGGTTCTCTCCCTAAATACTGCATTCCTACACAATCTCGACTGTCTTTTCCTCTTCTCCTTAGACAGAAATGTTGAGGCTGCTGCTTTGTCTTGACATCTTCCATGGTGCACTTTGCTAGTCCTCGTGTCTCGCGAGCTACACCTTTTGAACAAAAAATTAGATGTTTAAATCAACCCCCCAGACCCCAGTCTATCTGTGAACAGCGATGAAAAGTCAACAGCCGTTTGTTACTGCAAACCAATGCATCCTTTTACTCACATAGGGCCTTCTGGATTAGGGCCTCAAACAATTTAAAAATGTGACTGGATTAAGCATTTAGGTTGGATATCCAGTGGTACGGGAGAGTGAGCATTCCTGGCAGAAGCTGGGAAGAATCCCGAATGGCTGTACCCTCAGCGCTTTTGTTCCAAGCAGTAGACCATACTCTTTGCCCCAAAGAGCAAGATAATTCACTTTTAGAAATACATGTATAGATTTTGACTTGCTTGTAAATACTTGAGTAACTTTATTTACAGGAACCCAGAAGCATGGAAGGTAATTAGTAGGCATGGTTCGCTTAGGTAAGGGCTTGCAAGACCCTTTTATCATCACTGTATCCATAACTTAGGACAGGAGCCAAATAATATAAATGTCAGTAATTATAGATATATATTTATATTAACAATACAGTCCACTTTAGGAAGAGCTGAGGCTGTGTTTGTAATGACCTCATATGGCTAAGATTACGTCCACTAATTTGTCCTGTGCACATTCCTGTTGGGAGAGTTGATCTATTACCACAAGCCATCAGTAGCAGAAGGTCCTGGAAGTGAGTTCTGAGACTCAAGTCAAAGACATCAGAGTTTGAAATTATATGTAATTTATGTTTTAAATTAAAAGGCTCTAGAGGCCACTAGAATATGCATATGTAATAACAAGTTCACTACATAAAACAATCTTACAACTGGAAATGCTATATGGATTTTGAAAGAGGGCTTTACGTTCCACAGCCTAATAAAACAAGACACTTTTTAAGCAAATCAGTTACAATTATTTTGATATTCTTAAACATACACCATTGATTTTTGTGATAACACATCCATAGTGATATTTTGTCACAAAAACAAACGTGAATGTTTTTATGATTCAGATATCACCATCTTTTAACAAGCAACAAACCCTTTGAGAAATACTTAAAAATATAAACTCATATAGAACTTATCCTTTAAAGCAAAAAGAAAAGATTTTCTTCACAGATACTTTTATAGAACTTACATTAGCATGTCACCTCTATTCACCAGTCAATAACAAGTGGTCAGATTAGAGGATAGGACAGCACAATTTGGTGCTGTTTGAAGGCCCAAATTATAGACAGAAGTAGCCACTGAGCTACTTTAAAATTACAGAACAACAACAACAAAAAAGATCAACTGGAAAGGAATATTAATAAAAAAATAGATCTGACTAATTCAGATGGCCAAAATACTCTTACCTAATGCAGAGGTACATGTTTATAGCACCATCATTTATGCTTCTGAACATACATCGTATTTTATAACAGTATGTTTTTGTTAAATTGCTGCCACTTCAGTCAGAATTCACTTCAGAAAATTTGAGCAGAGAAAGTAAACTTGTCTTCTTTTCCCTCTGAGATAAGAAATCATTGAAACGTTAAATGTTTTCTACTCAGACCTGACTTTTTTTTTTTTTTTTATGTAGCCATTTAAAAAATTTCCTTTGTCAAGGGAATATTTTTTTTTTTTGAAAGACAGTAGCTGCACTTTGGTATGATTTCTGAAAACAGTCCTGTGCAGAATTCAGTAAAAATAATGTTCTAGAATAATGTGTTACAATGAAGAACAAAACCCTAAACTCTAGCCTGTATTATTTAATGACTTATCCAAGCAAGTTTAAATATGAAGCAGAAACTATGCCAGAGTCAATAAAACAGCATGTTTAATATTTTTTGATGGTGTTGTCCACATGCGATACCTTTATAATTGCATTGAAATTATTCCCAAAGATGTGCATCTGGTAGCAAATCCCATGCCATTAGAATATCTGCCTGTTACGGGGTATCCAGGAATGAGTACTGGAACTCAGTGCCATGGAGGAGTATGTCTGATACCCTTGTGAAGTTCCCATAAGCTCTGAATGATGCTGCAATGTACAGAAAAGTCCACAACTGATCTTTTCCATCTATTTTTCACCTATCCACAGAGAAGATTTTTGCCATACCTGAGCTGGGCTATAGTACACCAATGGAGGAATATTTGGCTGAGCCATTTTCTCCTTAGGTCTTCATGGGAAGTCCACAACCTAGAGTTTCAGAAAATAAATGTTTTCCGATACATCAACTACGGGAAGGCATAGTTTTAGTTAATATATTTAGATATTTGCAATGACCGTTTCTGGTGGAAATTTGACATTAGCTGTGGTTCCAAAGAGATGAGAGAAAGCAAGGTACGGACTGAGAATTGAAACACATTCCAGGGAATTGAAGTTGTCTTTTTAATTTAAGGGCTAGCAGCACAGTATGAGAAAATGGAGGGTTACAAAAAGAAAGAGGAAGAGCAGCCTGGTGACTTGTGTCTGGCAGAAATGCCTCTATCGTATTTGATTTGAAATTTACATAGATGCCAGTAGTTATGACACGACTGTCACTCTAAGTTCACTTAACTGGACATGAAACAATAATGACAATCAGAATGACAGTTCTCCTTCTATTCTGCAGTGAGGTTCCTCATATCTCAATTTGCAACATTCCTTCTGTTATTATGATTTCTGTTTGACTCGGCGCAGCCTTGCTTTCAGGAAGAGTTTCTAAGCTTTCTATTCAGTTTTTTAGTCATACCATTTATCAAAGCAAGAGTTTCTTAGAAACAGTTTTTAACATTAACTCTTTAATAGTTACTTTGCTGATGTAATCCATTATTTTAAAACATTTTCTTGTGTAAGAATATTACATTATTTTTTCATGTAAAAATATAGCCCTCTACTTTTCTTAAGTTGTTTTTCAGAACTGGAGCGACTACTATACTCCATGACCATAACTCTTTTTATCATTCTACTATGATTCAGTAGCTTTTGCTGTCTTATAAACAATCCTACAATTAAGAGCTAATGTTAATGGAATAGATTGTTGTCATAGGATAATGGTTTCCTGCTGCTAGATAAATGCTGTGGCAATGCTAGGACATTTATTGAAAGTAATAGTGAAGACAAAGCTAAGAGATTTATTTTTAAAGCAGGTGCCATGGATCCAGTGACACCATTCTGTTACAATTGTTTTATTTCTATTTCACTAAAAGACTGATGAAGATGGAAGCATTTTGCCTGATGTATGCAAGTGCAGCAAAGTGACAGCAGCTCATTTCACTGTTACTGAATAAGCTGCATTGCACTTGGCTCAGGAAGAGATTTATTGTGTGGCTCATCCAATCAGAAAACAGTTTATCCATTAACTACAGCTTTAAAATATGTTGTATTTCTATGAACAAGATGGGGCTTGATGCTTGCTTTCTTTCACAGAAGCAGTTAGACATAGTTCACAGAGAAGGAGGAAAGCAAGGCCCTACAGTGCTTGTTCTGCCAGTCCACGCAGAAGCGCCCCTCTCCTCGGTGCCACAGGGACGGCAGGCTGGGGAGGCTGAACCTGTCCATAGGGTGTTCCCTTCTGCCCAAATCAATGGGTCCTTGTCTCCTTTCTTCTGCATTGGAGGGTATTGCCTCAGCATCAGCAAAGCAGAAATGGCAGCATTGTTCTTTCCAGCACTGCTGCGCAGGGGGTGGAGAGGAAAGTTTTTGACTGGTTTAGCGTTTCCTCTGTCTTTGACTTCACGGGATCTTGAAGATTTGGAAAGTATGCCTTCTTCCTTTTCCATGACTTTTAACATTGCTCACCCCTGAACCCTCCAACAGAGAACTGCGAAAAGCAGAGTTCATAAAGCTTCCTAGGCTCTCTATCTGCTCTTGGGGAATTGCGTTAAAACACCTTGATTACCCCAAGTATCCAGCTCCCACAGAACTGGAGCTGACCATCAGGAAGTGCATGGGATCCATTCAATTCAACAAGCTTTCTCCAGACAGGTGAGCCCCAGGTGCCTGACTTAGGCCTCAACAGATTTTTTTTGTCCTGTCTTTTGAACTGTATAGCAGCTATTCCAAGTGACAGCATTGTATCTATGACAGCTTAATGCTATCCTGCAAATAATAAAAACTATGATCCCTTCCAACAAACTCTGATCATCCCAAAGCATCTTTAAAGCTTTGTTGAATGACTTTATATGACCACAAAGTCCCTGCTAGGATTTCCTTAAGAAGTAAATTAATTTTATTATTAAGGCCCAAGGACCCTGATGCCCAACTAACAATCCACTGTTCCAAGGACCTACTACTCTACATAGCTGCTCACAGCACAGCTCTGAATTAACTTCTAAGACTAAGATCTTGAAAGCAGTAAAAAACTTTAACTTGTCTTGACCCCAGACACATCTCACAAATAAGAGTTTAGTAAATGCATGGGCTTTACTTTAACCCATGTGCAGACATTTGAAGAATTGATTTGTTATTAATTTTCTGAGTTTTAAGAAAATTTTTACACTAATAAATGGGCAAATGTTACAGCATTTGTGCCAAAGAGCCATGAGACAAGGCTGGTCCTCTGCTGAGCCTGGCTCCTTATGAAAGGCAAGCAACAAAGAGAATGACATCGAGAAAAACAGAAATGGGAGAGACCTGTAATCCCGACAGGATGAATCCTGGCATCGGTGAGGTCTGTCAGGTCACCTGAAGAGCACAGAGGCTACAGACCTCCAAAAAATGCATGCTCTTCCAACTAGATCTCTGTAGCAGCAGTGCATCGGACTTGATCTTCCAAAGCTTGTGCTTTGCAGCATCAGTCTCCTATCTGAAGTTTATGATTCACAGGAAAGTTCTAGGAAGTGGAGAATTTAGACATCTTTAAACCATTGGAGTTGCTTACCCGAGTACTTTTAAGAATGCGACTGTAAGTAAAGTCCTATTACTTTATAAAAATATTTGGTGTGTCTATTTCAAGTCCCAACTCTGTAATCACAGTCTTTATACAAATCTGTTTTCAACATTTTTAATAGGAATATTGAGGTAACCTGGATAGGTAAAACCATTAATTCTTAAAGATCAACCAGAAACAAAAATATTTTCTTTCCATTTAGTATTTTATTTTAAAAATTATTCTTTGTTTATCTAATAAATAGTAGGAGTCATGACTTCTGAATATTTGGGATTGCCCAAATACCCTATCACCACATACTGAATCTGCTCAAGGAATCCTCCTCAATTCAAGGAATTATTAACCCTATTTTGTTGATAGGCTTCTCCATATCACACAGGACTGCACACAATCAATCAGGATTTAACTTCCATACCACATGTAGCTCCCACAGAGGGACAGAATTCCCCATGTCTGTTACTCTATCTTAAAGAGAATCCCCAGCCTCTTAGAACAATTTTGACTAAGGCGGCTGTGTCTGTGCTGCCTGGATCCAGCCCAGATGCTTTATTTCTATTGCATGAGATGATTAATTATGTGGTTTCTTTCTGTTTGTCTGATAGATGCTGAGGTAAGAGAGTGATGGTTGCTTAGTGCACTATTATTAAAAAGCTGCTTTTGATAGCCCTGAACAGGCTTGAGTTGTGTGCTACAACTAATCATAAAGCTGCTTACTTGGAAATGTAATGCTTGTTAATACCATACTGTACTTTTAGAAGTAAACTCATTTTTGATTGGCTAGAGTTTAACTATAATCAGTAATTAAGGGTCAGCCATCCAGTAAACTCATTAGTTTACACCAATTACATTTGGTATAGTAACTAATGATTTCAAGGATCAAGCCATTTATTTCTAAGCTTTCAAAGTATAATTATTGTGCAAATCAGATAGAGTGTAAATCTTTTCCATACGTTTTGGTTGGTAATTGAGAAATAAAATGGTTTCCAAATGTATTCTCTGTCCAGTTTTTGTTCTGCAGTAGATGTCCCTGGGGACTCTTTAAAGTATATGGAAAAGGTGATGTCAACAGAAGTGTACGCTGGGCAAACTGAGACAGGATTAATTAATAGAGATGAAAGAGAAAAGCCAGCCCCTTGCAAATCGTGGTCCAGGCCTCAACTTGGACATCACACCTTAAATGACAGTTTGCAGTCCTAAGCATGAGTCACACAGATTGACAAGTATTCAAAATAGAAGGGAATTAAAAACCCTTTATGTTTAATGTATAAAGGCCTTCCAATATGCAGTCTTTAAGATGGTGTAATCTCTGGAGCTTTTTGCTTTGAAGTTTAATATGTAGTTCCTCACATCCACATAACATTTTCAACACGTTAAACAAATTAGTCTCTGGTTACAGAAGTTTTTAGACATTTACAAGTTGCCATTTAACTAAATTTAATATGTGCCAGCAAAGTTGCTCATGCACTTGTTCATTTAGAAAAATGCACTTTTGGAATGATTAATAAATAAAGCAGCCTTTCCTATCCCTTCAACTTTGGTGTTTATTTGAAAGCAATCTGCTTTAAAAAGACATTAATATCACTAGAATTATTATTAGAATAATTGCTTTTACTCTTCTTGGAACACACATTTTTTCTCATTTCCCTTCAGCACAGACAGCTTTCGACTCAGATATAAACTTCCTATTATTATTCCCCACTCCCCACCACAAAAATGAAGAATAGGAATTATACACTTTTCACTAAGGAATAATTAATTTGTCTCAAGTATTAGAACAGAGAATTGTAGAATGACTTTGAATGGTAGTCTCTGAGGAGTAGCATTGTTTGTTCTCTTCGGTCTTTAATGAGCTTTAGTAAATGGCCAGGAAAAATTACCTTCTTTCTGTAATATGAGAGAAGCGAAGAATGAAGGAAGCTATAGAATCCCTAGGAGACAAGGGAGCAGCCACACACACACACACAGCCCCTTCTACCACATCGCTTCCAACAGTTAGTGTTCTCTTTTGGAACCGAGCACTGGAGCTCTAGTTTTTCCATTACACTTAAAGTATATAACATCCCTAATATTTTTGTAGGAGAGAAAATTCCTGGATGACTCCCACATACTGACAGTGTCTGGCTTATGTTGGGGGACAATTGCCTATAGCTGAGCTCTGGAAGTCATTCTGGCTTCCTTTGCTTTGGCATTGAATTTTGTCTTTTAAGATTCCTTAGACTATTTTTGTTGTATTTTCACCTTTAAAAGCAATTTCCCTTATAGTGCCCCAGCCTGCTGCCCTGTCTTTTAATGGACTTCTTTTCCTTCCACCGCATTTTCACTGTCAATCCTGTCCAGTATGGTAACTGAGGCAGCAGAGGCAGGTGCTTGTTTCAGCTACAGCTGAAGACCTGTTGCCATGGATGACAGCATATGTTCAGGTGCACCTCATCCTTCCCTTGCCACCAGACTCCACAGATGTCCTCATTACCTAGTCCTGAAATGTGTCAGTGGTGCTGAGGCCGCTGCCATTGCTGCTCTGGCGTATGACGGGAGCCAACCCACAGCAGCCAACTGAGAACAGCACAGTTGAACAGGACCTTGTGGAGCAAGGGCTCTCTCCAATCCATCCCATTGGAGTTGTTCCATTTTGTGGGGAATAATTAAATAAGTGGATTGCCATGCGTGCTTGCTCTCAAAGCACTACTGAGAGCAAGAAACCTGAGTTCTGTTACCCTCTTCCAGGGAATACTTCCATACTGTGTATTAAGTACTTACTGGGGCAGGCCTTGGCAGATGTGGTTTCCCCACCCAGGTGAGTGTCTCCACTACAAGGCTGACAAGTCAAGCACAAGCTTTCCCACTCAAAGGACGGACTCAGGTCACACTCCTTACAGAACAGTTGATAATCTCCTCGGTAGGGTGCTAATTCAGGGGGCAAGAGATTCAAGTTCTAATTGCCTCAGGCAGAGGCTGAATACAAGTCTCCCATATCTTGGCTATATTACGCCAGCCAGGAGGCTGAACCACAAAAGCTTGGGAGAGGAAGAAGGGCACTGAAGCAAGGAGGAGAGACATGCAGAAGGCGGGAGCTCTATCTGTCATTATTCTGTGAGAAAAACCTGGCACAGGTGTCCAGTTCCTAGAAAGCAGCAGAGCAAGTGGTGTGAGTAGGTAAAGTAACTCACGGTGTTACACCACCTTAGTCTGATCATGGCTCTGGATCATGGGAGGTGCTCTCATGGCGGACATCAGATTGCTGACTAGGGTTCAAGGTCACAAGGGATGTGAAGAGCAATGATGAAAGTGGGGAGAGCTGCCTGGACCCATCCCAGACATTTAGGGAAAAGATAAAAGTAAAAAGCTACTGTCAAAGTACAAGTCGTTTCTCTCTATCATGGGCCCTCTTCGGTGCAATTGTTAGAGAAGTATAAATGGAGAAAGATGGTCGAAAGGCAGATAGTAGACAGTGAGAATAGGACAAGTAAGTGGGGCAGGAACATTGGAAAGAAGACAAAGAGGAAGAAATAAGACAGCTACAGGAGCATTGGACAAAGAAAAAGGAAAAACCATGACTGACCAAGACGCTTCACCTCTCATTGCTTCAATCTTCTGGCAATAAAATAATAACAGTAAAAGAATCACAGAGCATTTCAGTGACTTTAAAGTCCATAAATATTTAGGAGACATTTAAGTGTCCTGTTGATTAGGATTGTGTTAAAAAGAAGACAGGAAAATTTAAGAGAATGTTCTGTCAAGTCTGAAGCACTGCTATCAGGAGGAAAAAAGGAACAGGACTTATGTGCTTAATTTCATGTGTGTAACTTAGTAGTAAAATCCACGCTTAGGCTTTTTAATAGTAGAAAAGATCGGGCCTATTTCAGACCAGTAAGAACATGCGGTTTAAGGCATGCAGCCACTCTTTCTTCAGTAACAACCTACTGTGACTCCTGTAATTTATTCCTCCCAAGATTCATCTGAACATCTGCAGTATCATTATTTGAGTTTGTTCTACTATTAGCTTTAAAATTTTATAAGCCATACAGTAGGATAGGTGACAAGTTGAAAAGCTAAAGAGGGTTAATTTAGAAGTTTTAAAGCAAAGCTATTTTTGAGTTCTACAAGTGCAAAGAAGCATCTGAATCCAAACCTCCATGGTTACATTTAAACAACTCAGAAACTTCTGAAAGGATTTTCTTCAAACTTCACTCAAGACAAATCCCTCTGGGCTAAGACCAAGCATAAGAATTTAACTCAAAAGGTGATTGTTGTCTGAAGGGAGTTTTCTTTTTTCCCCCTCCTTTTGCTTTTGTTTTCAATGTTCTGAAAAAAAATAAATAGCACTGGAAAATAAGGGTCTGGACTGTAACTGTTTCATATCCATTTTGTCATTATAAGAAGAAAAATACTGTTCATAAGCTACCTTTTTAGTAGAACCAGACCCCCTGCTTTGCCTTTAGCCATTACCAGCAGTCTTAGTACCCACCTCTAGCAGGCACTTGAAAATGCTGTAACTGGGTGGCTCAACAGAGAAGTATCAAGCTGTACTCTCAGCCCCATCTGCAGCTTCTTCGCATGCCACAGCAGCTCAGTGCAGCTATAATACTACCCTAAATGGACAACTGAGGATTCTCCTTAACAGGAAGGCTTTGGAGAGCAATCAGCAGCTCAGTGGCACTCTTTCCTTTGCTTCCCATCCTCAGTTCATGGGAGGTGAAGCACACTCTATACCTGTAGGCTGACCTAAACCATGTTTTGATTTCCCACCACTCCAGGATTTGGAAAGCAGAAAGGTAGCTGGTAGACATGCTTTCCTCAGCTCACCGACTGTTAACTCAGAGCATCTGGCAACCTCCTTCATTCTTCTGCTTTATAGTTGAGACCAAGAGACTCACCTCCTGGTTGTGTAGCTGTAGGAACCCCTGTAGAGGAAGAGCTGGAACAACAAAGGTGGAATTTTCTATTTACTTCCTCAAAGTCCTTGAAGTCGGGCCTCTTTAATAGCAGCATCATGGGTCCTGGTAGCCTAATTATCTGGAATAAATAAAATAATAATAATTAAAAAAAAAAGACAGTGGGTTTTCTTCTTCTTTTTTTTTTTTTTTTTCCTTCTTCCCCCTCCCTGTTCATTTCAACTCTCTCCCACATTTTGTTTTCTACAAATTGTCCCAAGGCAGACAAGAGCCTTTCCCTCCCCCTTCTATTTGGACTTGTTTCTGATTCTCTGGCAGAACCTCCCACAGTTACTCACTCATTTGTTTGTTTGTTTTTCCATTTGCAACTTTTGCCCCCTCTAAAGAGCTGTCTTGCCCAGGGAAATTACAGTAACTTATTTCATTTCAAATGCATCCAGAGAGGCATTTTAATTGTTCCTTTTCATTTAGAGCAACATCCAAATTTGGAACTTGTGAAAAACTGAAGGAGAAGGTTTGGAATATGTTTTCTAAAATAATTCACCACATTTAACTCGGGCACCACAGATATATGCAACTTCTCCTGCCTATCTTCCATATACATGACCTGGATTAAAAGCTGCTTTGGGCAAGGGCCAACTCATTGTTTGTGGCCCTAACACAATGCAGCTTGCAAGCTGTGGCAATACTGTAATACCCAGGGATTTGTTTCAGGAGACCTTGATTTTGGAAATGAAATACATGTTTCCTGCTGACTGCTAACACTGAACACTGGGAAGTATGTCTAACATGGGCATAGAGAGAAGCATCAGGAATCCAAATCTTGGGTTCAGTTCTTATTTGTTTTAATTTTTGGGAAGTCTACTGTGGCAAAACAGAGAGGCTTTAAAGTTGATATCAAGATGTGGTAGCTTACAGAGGGATAAGCAGCTTCTGGAAGCTCCCTGCTGTGCCACCCTACGGGAGCAGGCAAATTCTGGCAAAACTGTTGAAAATGGAGAAAATCTTTTAAAATGTATCACAATATTTAAATCATCAGAAAGATTTTTTTCATTCATAAATGTCCCATCTGCTCTCCACCACCAAACTTCTGGGGTATCATTTTTCAGTCAGCACTTGGCACATAGCACTTTAAGCTGTCTGCTGCTATCTCATTCATACAGCTTTTTCATTGCAGGTCAATATTATCTGACTAGGTTCAGATTAAATCTTAATACACTGTTCATCTGGAAAACCCCAACTCCAAGCACACTGAAAAATTGCAAACATAAACAGTGCAGTTTCCATATTAAAATGTGTCCCAAAGGGAAGAGTAGCAGGAAAAAAGGAATGTGAAGTTATGATCACAGAAGAGAATGCACTTCTTTTTCAGCTAAGATTTTATGGAAGACTGAGAAGGAATGTGGCAAAAAAAGGAGAAAGGCCTATCTCCTCACTGCTGCTTCTCTAGCAAAGAAGATTTTCACATCAGCCATGGTAAAATTAGGCAGGGAACCAGCAGATATGAATATTGTACGGGAAGATGTGAAATGAGGAAGAGTTCAATGCAGTTCAAGAATGGCAAAATGTAATGAAGGCAAATTGAAAATAAGAGCTGAAACTGGAAGAAATGAGTTAAAATAACCTAGTACGAAGACACAAGTTTAACTAATAAAGACAGGAAGAGCAAGCTGAACAGAGAAGACTCATTTAAAATATAAAAATATATCTTTAGTTGTGGCCACTAAAGTAAAAATAAAGGCAAGTTTTGTAGAAAAACCATGAAAGTTGAGAAGCGCGAGATTGGGTTCAAGGATGGGAGCGCTGAGAAAACCTGAGATTGCAGAGAAGCTCTTCTGGGAGTTGACAGCACTATCTTTAATGCTTGTTGCTGCCTTCCAAGTACCTAACATACTGCTCCATTAGTAAAAGGGATCACAAATTACCTCCTAATCTGTTTAAGATGAGTCAGACAGAGTCATTTCACCCAGTGATGAACATGGATATGAGCTAACCAGGCTGGCTTTACTTGTAGTGCACTGGGGAGTGCTTGCTCGGCCTCTCCTGACGGCAGACCTATAGGGAAGGACCAGGGACAAGCAGCAAGATGTGGCAGTTTTCAGCTAGTAAATGGTGGCTAGGCACCACGGAGGAAATTTGTCTGGTCCAGAAGAGCAAATAAGCCTAGAACCAATCCAGATATGTGGAAGGGTGCAAGTTTCTGAAGGCTGAATAAGACTCATGAGAAAAGTTATCCTCAGCAAGACGCAAGACAGAGTACAAGAAAAGTTCATCTCGCTACACCTCACTGATCTGAGTAAAGAACACTTTCAATATCCTTGCTACTGGTGCAAGGATAATCTCTGCAGAGGTATATCTATGTGCTTGGGAGAAATAACAAGTTACTGGTTGGTTAATAACTAACAGGAACCATAAGAGAAGAGACTCATGATTTTATTGTACCTGGTCCAACAGAAAACTGTATTCTGTGTTACTTAAGTTTCATATACTCAGCATTTTTGAATGCTGAGGAATCAGAATTTTTACCAACATAAAATCCAGCGAAGTTGAAGAATGACTGTGCATAAGGGATCACCAGGCCACTATACAGGGGCTTTCACTTCAGGGTAATAGCTTAATACCCATGTTCCTTTAGGGACTTGCATCAAGTGAATTGGTACAGTTGGGAAGCACATAAAAACTGAGCTTGCATACCATTAATTTACTTCTGTTGTCCTGAGTGGTTCCGTTCTCCAAGGTAGGTAGATTGTGAGAAGTTTGTTTTGCTTCAGCTATTGCTATAAGGATTCAAAAGAGGAAACAAGGATTTTGGTTCTAAAAGTGTATACATTTTAGAAACATTAAAACAGCATCTTAAACTGAATCATAAATATATTCTTGCTAGCCCCATCTGTGGTGCTCCCTCTAATTATGGCTGAGAATAATCACAAATCAACTTTTTGTAAGAGGGAGGGCCCCTTCTGCCTTTTTAGAGGGACTGCAGCTCTAAAACCTTCACAATTACTTTTATATGTATCTTCTATGTCATAATTTAGATTGAGGCTTTTAATATCTGACTCAGTAGGCCTTATGCTCTTTAGTTTTCTGCCATTTATCTCCTTATTTTGGGTGCCTATCATTCACATTTCTGCAAAGTTCAGCTGAAACCAGTAGTGCCCTGTTTGCATTACTGGTACTTTGCCTTGCAAATATTAAGAAACAGAATTTGCAACCCAAGTCACTCACAGAACATTCTTATACAGCACATAATTTGCCAACAGCTAAATTAATCTTGCTTCACAATGTAAGGCTGTGTACATGTGGTTTCTGATACAAAAGGCTCCATCGAAATCAATGGTATAGGCATCATATTAACTCGGGCACAGCTTTTTCAGGTTCATGAAGTTTAGTCATGTGCCTGCTAATTTAGAACTCAAATGTAAGCAAGAATCTCAGCTCTCCTTTTTAAGCAGTGTGAAGTTTCAATCCAATTTACCTTGCATAGATGAAAACATAAATCAGTAGCTGGGCTCCACTGCACATACTAATTTAATGAGCTGGGGATTTGACCACATGTGTATATACACTCTGGGAACCTGAAGACCTTTCCCTTTATCCTGCATTAGGTTTGGATGCATGACAAAGAACTACAAGCTAAAGGGAGACGGGAAAGGCAGTCTCACCCACCAGTTAGCACCAGGGTCTAGAATACAGGTATGAGCCACAGGTGAGGGATGAAGAACCATCCACACCCTTGAACTGATGGATCAGCTGGAGAAATGCATGTGCTGCTGCAAGCGGCACCACAGCTCAGACAGTAGTCCCAAAACATGTCTCAGGACAATATCCACATCACCACTGCTCAGCTTGGAAAGGGCTTTTCCACCCCTTCCCTCAGTTAGGAGGAACAACAGAGATGTTGTGGAAGAAAGCTCCAAAAACAGAGTAACAAAAAAACCTTCCTCAGACCTATGTTTTGTTGCTTGGTGTACTACAAAACAAAGCGCGTTCAGGGTTTTTGTCTAGTTGGTCTTCAAAGAAGGTGTATAATGAGAAGTCTGTCAGAATGCAAAATTAAGTCAATAAAAAAAAGAGAGGATAAATATTCACGCACAATCCTCATGTGTGCTTTGGCACCGTTCACATTACATGACTTTTGTTGACCTGACAAGACTGTGACCTGAAACACAGACTCCAAAACAGCAGTTCTTCCTCAACTTCTGTCTCCTCTTTGCCTTGTCCCAAAGACCATTGACCTGGAGAGATGAAGCCTTGCACTTATCATTCTCAGACCTCCTTATATCTGAGTCCCTTCATAAACAGCTCTCTTCTGCTAAACTAGTCTAAACGTGTCCTCTTCATCCACTTGTCCAGACAACAGCACATCAAATCACAAGTTTTTGCTTCAGTTGAGCCAAATAGTGAAAACAGACTCCTTTGGGCAGATGTTCCTGAGCAGGTTCTCTCAAAAACATGACTACCACTGCCTCCAATTGGCATCACAGAGGAGGCTGAGGTAAAGGTGGGGAAAGGCAGAATAAAGCTAATGAGTATGAGTAGGGTATAGTAAAACAAAAAGCTGCTGGAACATTGGTTGATCATTTACTACAGAAGCAGAGATTGCTCAACACATTCAGATACTGTTACTACTGGTCACCTCTGGTTAGATTCCTCCCTATCTACTACCAGAAGAATTAAATCTAAGCCACATTTTGCTTACGTGACAAAGAAAGAAAGAAATTATATTAATCATCTCTGTGAATCTGAACAACAGAATTGGTACAGATCTTTACACTTGAAATTTATTTTAAAGTTATGTGTTTAGCATAGCTTACCAGATCAAGATTATTAAAAACACAAAAATCAGAAGTCCTGTGATGTGAGAACAAGTTACACAGAGAATGAAAAGTCAGCAGATCCCCAGCCCATGGGATGGGAGGGCCATCTGCTATCAACATTTAGGAAACACACTTTGAGTGGAAAGTTTCCTTGCAGCCTCAGGCTTTGATAGAGTAACTGAGTTGAGCTCTTAAGCTCTTGTTCTTTCCGTAACTCAATTTCAGAGCACCTCAGATCTTGGCCTTGCTGATGGCCTTAACGTACTATCCTCTGAAAAGTGATAGTCCCCTTTGCTGGGGTGTCCTGGGGGATTCATGCTGAAATCAAAAGAGCCTCACACAGGCGCAGGAATCCCTGCTGCCCAGTCCCAGATCACAGTATAAACAAAGCTTGTCCAGAAAACACACACACAGGTTTGCTTCCTTGAAAAAAAGCCAGCAGAAACAATTTGATTATATATTTCTCTGTCTTAGCTATATGGGAATGTCATTTATTTTTGCTTTTTAAAAAAATTTTATTATTATGCAAAGTCACACTGGACCCAACAGGGCAGTATCCCTTTCATTCTGCTGGTGTTTGGCTTCTTATTAGAAATGTTATCAGATGGTAAACACAACACACAGGAAGGTTTACGATGGAGTAACGAGGTTTTAATACCATACCACGCCATGTCGACAACTCAGAAATGTTTTAACAGGTTAAAACTATTTTTGGTAATTACAAAGAAGCTGAAAGGAAAAGCATCCCCTGGAGCTGACAACATATATTTTCTACAGAAAGAGACGAGATATGAGACCATGAAAATTGCACAGACACAAATATTTGAGATGTAACTGAGAGGCAGAAAAATATATTAAAATGATCATTGATTGAGCAACATGGAAAGAATTCTCTCAGCAGGAAAAAAAAAAAAACCACCCCAGATTTTCACACATCTTTGAGAAAGCACAACAGACGCCATTTTGGTGAAAATACTTAACGCTTCCACCTGAAATTTTAAAGCCACTTCCAGATATTGATGATTGTCTCTTTTGATATGGCTATTATTGGGGTGGGGGGTGGGGGGGTGGTATTATTTATTTATTTTTACAGATAGAGAAACCAGGTTTCTGGAATGACACAGACTTTCCTAAGGTCAAGCAGTAGATGAGAGGCAAAGACAGAAAGAGTCCAGTTCTCCTCGATCTTATTCTCAATCTACCCCATTAACAGATTGTACAGCCATGAAAAATGATCTCTTCCCTATGATAAGGTAGGTTTTGCAAGGAAAATAACAAGTTCCACCTGTCTCTCCAGCTGATATTAGCAATAGTGAAAATTTCATTCTGCAGGAAAACTGCTGATGCAGCACTTGTTAAAAAAAAAAAAAAAAAAAAAACCAAAACCAAAAACCCAACAACAACAAACCACCAAACCTCCAAATTCATGTGCAGATCAGAAACTGCTGGTGCGTGTTCAACAGCTGCAACTACCACACACTTTCAGAGAGTCATCTGAACTCATCAGATCTGACTGTGGGGATAGACAGCAAAGCCCAGATGGCTCAGTTGTACATAAAGCCCTTGTGCCAGGGAGGGGGGAGGCAATGCAAAGTTGGTGCCCCGTGGATTTGTGCAGGTCCCAGGTTCAGATGGGGCACACCAGTGTCACAGCCCCACAGGCCCTCCCGTAGTGCCAGTAAACGCAGGACGTCGACAGGATGTACGCACATGCAAGTGTTTAAATACTCGTCGTTGGAGTCTACAGGAAAGCCTATAATAGATATTTTGCCTTGGGATGTGTTCTCTACTCAATTGCAGAAAAAGCAATAAAAACATGTGCTACTCTGAGGGCTCTTTCTTTGCTTAACCAGCCCCTTTATTATTATCCAGCTTCTCTCAGAATACACCATTTCTCCCAACAAGCCTGTCCTGCTCCAAAGGGGGAAGCGAAGCTCTCGGGCAGGGGTTGCTGATGCACACACACTGTTTCACTTCTCTGACTTCTTTCCACTACAGGTCAAATGGGGATGGATTTGAAGGCATCCATCTGCAGGCCAGTACAAACCTGAGCCCTTAGCTGGATCAGGTAAGCCTTGGGCTCAGACTGTCCGCTCAAGGCACGAGCTATGTTGTCTCTGCTGGCAGGCATGGAAGCACACGAGGCAAAAAGGTTTCCAGGAGTGCTGGCCGTCCACGTCCCCAGCAGAAACCAGCCAGAGGAAGCTTGGAAAGCCCAACCTTTTTCTTCTCCAGAATTAAGACTTTGATTAGCTGCTGGCGCAAGACCAAAACTCCATCTGAAATGCTTCAGACAACCCATCTGCACTCGGTTTGGGAGTCTGAGGAGCGCACGCCATGGCCCACTCCTCACCGGTGCCAGGGAAAACAATGAGGGGAAAGAAGCTGGTGAGGAGCAGGGAGGGGAAGAACGCAAGGGGAGCAGCCTCACCTCCTCTCCCGCACACAAACTCCTCACTCAGAGCACTCTAGGCCACCCCAGGACCCCACATCTGACAGCTTGGCCTGGCCCAGGGGCTCCTCAGGGCCCTTCCCTCCTTTCTCCCTCCCCAAACCCCCATGGTCCTTCATGAGTCCCTGCACCTCGTGATAGATTTCATAATTATTCAGCCCTTAATACCAACACTGAAATTCATCACTCAAAGCAAATTAGCCGAGATTCATTAGAATAAGACATCTAGTAGGCACATGTACTTTATTAGCCTCTTACACCAATAGTTTTAATTAGGTACATATTTCACAGCTCTAGAGCTACTCGAGTGAAGGGCTGCTTTTATCTCTTTTATTTACAGTAACAAGCTATCAAACAAATACCACCATAATTAAACTCAGATTAAAAAAAAATATATTTAATTATTATTATTAAAAGTGACCTACTCAAACCTTCAGTTTGGTAAACTTGGGATATTTAACTAATGAATTAAATGTAGCTGAGCAGGATGCCAGGGCAGGGTGGCACCTGCCCCTGGCCTGGCAGCCCCTTCCTCCATGTCACCTTCAGGTGTAGAGGGGACCTCTCCCTCAGATAGACACCGTCCTGATGAGAAAAGTGATTAAAATCCAGAACATTCCTGAATTATTGATGAGGAATTTAAATGATGTTATAAAAGAGGGAAATACAGGCGAAAATGTTACACATTCATGGAATTTTTACTCATGCATAATAATAAGTTGAAAACACTTTAGTTATAATACTTCCTAAATTACAGGGCGGGGGCGGGGG
>JANHGN010010307.1:21756-41405 GCA_024605025.1 Megaceryle maxima | reverse complement strand
CGCTAGGGAAAGATGAGGGAAGGGCGGGGGGGGGAGGGGAGGGGGGTTGGGGAATTCAAACCCAACTAATTTAAAAACAAAAAAAAATTAAAAATCGAGGCTCATGTATTAATGAGACAGTGATAGAAGTCTGACAGAAGTTCAGCTAGCTAACTTGTGTAGGTCAACTGTGCTCGCACTCCACTGAGGGAAGCTCCAATGCTGACACTCTCTCCACCTGAGCCAAGAGACACGTCTTTAGCCTGGAGAAAGCATCTAGTCCCACTCTCGCACAAAGCACGGCCAAATCAGACCAGGCTGCTCAGAATTTTGTCACGTGGTACATGCTGGACAAGGCTCAAGGAAAAAGCTGTCCCCCAGGGAGCACTGAAACAAGCTTTTTGAGCACAAAGCAGCATTCAGTGAGGGCTCAAGTCAGCTCTGTTACTGCCCGGTACAGAGCACTGCCTGCCTCAGGGAAGGGGGCTGGACCAGCTCAGCTCTACTTGCAAAGACCAAGGTTAGTTTAAAGCATGGACATTGGGAATAAAAATAATAATTAAAAATTAAAGCAGAAAGAATTGAATAACCACTGTGGCATGAAAGCAAATAAGCTTTGTAGAGAATCCCTTCCAGCACCACCTCTTCAAAGAATAACATACTTTAAAACTCTGCAAGATACAAAGGCATCTGGGGAATCTCAAGGGTTAGCCAAAAAAGCCAAAAAAACCCACCAACTTTAAAGCAATTCTTTGAAAACTCTGGATAGCAAAATGTATTTCAGAAAAGGGTATTTATTCATAGGAAGCTGTTCTGACTATTTGAATTTCCAAGGCTCAGCAAAAAAACCTCAAGAAAAATAATCAGAGTGTACAGCAAAGGAAACAGGCCCTTCACTTATTTTACTGGAGGGAAAACAAAAATCCAAATTGCAAACTCTCTTTCAAAAACTAATTCACTCAGAATCCAACAGCTCAGGGTTTAAATGTCTTGGAAAAAAACCCAACCTAAAATACTCCAGTATTGAATTTCACACCAGCCATTCACCAGCTTGTCTTGTACCACAGTGATGAATAAGACACCAGAATTCATCTTCTCACAGATGAAATAAAATTAAATGGCAGAGTAAGGAATACTGCTGGTTTTTAGTGACATGTATTACCATAAATGAACCATGGTTCATATGCAATACAGGTCACAAGCCCTGAATTAGCCAAGTTTGGGGAGCAGAAAAAAAAAAATTAACTGCCTCTTAAATCTGTTCTTGATGTTTTTTGAATTGACAGCATCACTTCTGTTAACTAAACATTTACTTTTTTTTTAAATAGATAGAACTCAGGCCAATATAAAGCCGTCAACATAAATAATATTATCCACCGCTTGGCCCAAAACCAGCAAGTTAAATTAACTCTGCCATTTGTAGCCAATTTAACCCTAAACAACACTGGCAATTTAGTTTTGAGATTATTACTCTTCACTTGCAAAAACCCCAAACAACTAATGGGTCAGAGGGGGGTGCGTTTATTCAGACAGTTGATAAATAAATCAAATAAAAAAAAAAAAAGAGTTATTGTCACCAGTTTTTGAGGTATCAGTTTTTCAAGAACTGGCACACGGGAGAGCTTGCAGGCCTAAGGCAGGAGGCATTATGTTTTATTCAAACGGCAGCTAATGCTGACATAAAATTTTATAGCTAAATCATTTACTGTCACGCAGGGGCAGCAAAGACTTAACAGGTACTATGGCCAGGGCTACCCTATGAAGATACATGCCACAGCTGAGCACGAGTAAATCCAAGACAAAACTGTGAGCTGTGTTTTATAGATGTTTAACTAGTGACCAAAAATTAGTATCAAGAAGGAAAATTAACATGAAAACTACTCATAATCTCATTCCATTTTATAATATCTCATAGTATCTCATCTAGAAGTTATGGAGGGTTTTGTCTCAAATTCACCAATGTTTCCCCCAAAGCCTGTCCGGGTCACTTCAGCAAATCATTCAGAAACAAATCAGAGACAGCAAGGGCTTCACTTACATACAAGAAAGCCAAGCATTTACTGTGTCTATTAAGAGATACTCCTTTACACATGACCTCATAAGATGGTCTTTATCCCTAAAATTCTGGATTGGAGCCTAGAAATGTGATGTTTATTATATTTTTATTCAGTATTAGAGGTGGATCCTCAAAGTAAATTCTGACTACGACAAGTTCATTCATGAAATAAGCTCATAAGGCATATCCACGTTGCCCTGTGTTCCTCTGCTTTTCTCAATCTTTTAACAAAACCTGCAAAAATCTCAGTATGCACAGCACAAGGCTGAAAACCCACATCCACTGATCTTCAACTGGATTCCCTTAATATTCCAGATGGGGAAAAGCAAAGAAAGAATTCTGCATAATTTCTAACAACTCACAAATGACTTCCTGTTACTACAGCAATTAAGGCATGAAAGGATGCTGACTCGTGCAGTGCTATATATAAACTTGGCTGTGAGCCCATTCAGTCACGTCCACACGAGAAGAGAAAGCTGAGTGAAGCACTACTAAGAGATGAATAGACAGAGGACATGAAAGAATACTTCCTCAACTACCCTGACAGAGATAACTGCCCAAACAAATATTGTGCATAAATACAAATAGGACTTTATAAATATATATATATTCTCTGTAACACTGTAGAAAATTACATAATGACCATGTTCCATCTACCTCCCTGAAAACCCCTGAAGTAGCAGAAGAGACTATTATGTTTATTTCAAAGTACTGTTATACCTACTGGTCCAAATACTGAACAAGCATTGCAGAAGTGCCATTTGCTCCCTGGCATCAGCCAATCAATTCCCTTTAGAACAAAGCCCAGGAGGGATTTCAGACCTAGTTCATTCCTGGGATCCCATTCCAGCAGGTAGGCAGCCCAGACATACGGGCCCCAGGACAAATCCAGGGCTAAGTGCCACGTACAGTGGATGCAGCACTTAAATGCAACACTGCTCCCAAGGGGGGGAAAAAAACCCCCAAAACAAACCCTATGAATGAGAATACAGCTACTCTGCACCACTCTATCTAGTGGTCAGTGGTTATTCCCTAGAACAGAAATGTACATTATTTCACACCAGATGCAGGTTAGTCTACGTTTAAAATATCACAGAAATTAATTTCAACTTTATCTGCAGAGCTTACCAGATATTCACTATCTAATATTGTGATTATACAATACACTTGTCCTATTATCCTTCCCAAAAACATGATACATCTTTCATATCCTTATAAAAATGTTTAACAAATCACAGAGACCTAAGCTGAGTAGAAATCTAGGAGAAAGCATAAAATGCAAACAGGTATCCAGAGACTTGAATCACTGTCTTCATTATTAAGAGAGAGTTTTTTCTGATCTAATCCCATTTTCTATCAGTGCCTTATAAACTTAAGGGCCAGCCTTTGATTTCCACAGGAACAGGTTCATGCCAAAACAGGATTTGCAGTCATTTGCTTAAGTTCTCAAATCACAGATAAAAAAAAAAAAAAAATAGATCTAAGATGCCTGCCACATGATTCAAGGGGGGTTAATCAGCTAAATGACGACAATGCAGAAAAGACTTGCAGTTGTAACAGATGAAGGGTAAGGACAGAAATATAGAAATACAGAGTTTGAGCTGTCTCCATCACAAAGAGATAGGAAATGTCAGAAAAACAACTGAAGTGTTTGTATAAAATTGCCAGAAACATGGTAACATTGACAGGAGAGTGAATAGGAACAATAATGTAGTATTCTGATGTATGCATTCCAGAAGTGAATGGCGATATATTATTTAACAATAAAATAAAAAATAACTAGGTACTTCAGTGCTGCCAAGAAATAAACTGGCTGTAGTGATAACCTGACTGGACTAAGCCACTCAGTCAAAATTCTCTGTCTCTAAATAATACAATACCCATCATCCCAAATGTAGGTCGGCTCTTATTTCCCTCCTCACCCTCCCCATTTCAACACTCAGGGATGGCAGTGAGGTCCTGGGAGGCAGAAGGGACACCTCCCAAAGACATAGCAAACTCTTCTATCTTCAGATAAACAAGTCTTCCCCTGGGATTAACAACACCCTGCCCACTACCTACAGGGAAAAACAGAGAAGCACCTTCTGACTAACATTAGAGTAGAATTAATCTCATCCAAACATACTCATCTAACTGCATTTCAGTAAAAATGGTGTTGGCACTGATTTTTCTTGGGCCTCTCTGGTGTGAGGTAAGTATCAACCATTTCACCGGCTTGCAGATGAGCAGAGCAACAGCTCAGCAACAGCGTTGAACTGGAAACAAGTAAGATCACAGTATCTGTGTGTTAATCGGTGTGTGAGATTAGATTTGCATCTGTCCTCCATAACAGGTTCATGTAAGAGGATGAGTGAAGCAATTCTGTGGGACGCCACAAAAGATCTGCTAGCAAAAGTTATCAGTGCTCTGTCCACAAGCAAAGATAACTGATTTAGTAGAGGGCTTTCATTACCTTTAAACAGAGCAGTGTTCAGCATCACTGATGTCTACATATGAGTGTTCATGAAGCATCCAGGGACTTACATATACCATTACAATTTTCATTAACGAAGTTCCCCCTAGGCACTGTTCTTAAAAAGAAATCTGACATGGTGGCAAGAGATGAGTTTGTTTATTCCCACACTTCATCTCCCTTATCTCCTTCCCCCACCTGCCCGAGACCACACTTATTTCCCCAGGAAATAATGGGGGGAGGGGGGAAGGTAATTCATGAAGAACAGGGAGCAGAGCTGACTTCAAGCCCAGGCACAAGATTCTATGCTCACAGCCAGCAGCACATCTTCGTGGAGGATGAAGCTGACTGGTAAGAGCCTGTGCAGCACCTGGGGGAACCGGGGTGTTCTCCACTGCCTGAGCACAAAACAGAGCATATTAACATGGGGGGAGGCTTATGCCTCATAGCAGATGTAATGGACCAGGTCCATGCTATACTCACTGGGGGTTTTTCCAACACACTTGCTGTTTATACTGTTATTCCCAGGCACAGAATATGAGATTTTTGTCTTTGCAGCACCCAAGGGCCTTCAAAGGAGATAAAGTGACTTGATCAGTATCAAGAGATGCTTACTGTAAGAGCAAATAAAAGGCTGGCAACAGCATCACTTGCCACAGACCCTGGTAAAAGCAGCACCAGCACCTGCACTCAGCCAGGCACCATCACCCTTCCAAAAGCCAACACCAGGCGCAGGCAGTTACAGTACTGCAGTAACATCAGGATGGTGACTGGTAAATTTAATGTGTTTGGTGAGATTTTTAATTTTTTTTTTTTTCTTAAGAGTACTCTACTATGATCTTTACAAAATGCTAAAGACAAGCTGCTATTAAATCAAATACCACTAAGTATCAGCTTTTTCTTAAGCAGAAAGTTTCATTCCCTGCCCAAAGATGACCTTGGAAGTAAGACTGCAGAAATAAGCTTCTGTCTGAAGTAATTTTAAATGTACATAGAGTTTATTGCTATTCATCTGTCTCAGAATTAAGACAGCTACCCAGAATGGGCTGGGGGGGGACACGACAAACTGAATGATGTTCAAACATTTTATTACAGACTCACATTAAGTGTAATCACATTCTTAATTTTTCACTGCACTGGAGCAATAAAGACAAAAGCTCCCCTGAAGTCCTTAAAAAAAATATATTCATACCTGTTAGCAAAAGGAACACCATAAGAAACCACTGACAATTTAATTTCCAGCCATAAATTACACTCAGGTAATTTGTACCTCTCTATATAAATACCTAATGAATACAGAATGCAGTAGCAATGAAGCTTAATCTTAAATCTTCATCTACTGCTAGAGGTAGCACAGTGAACTGATACTTTCTTCATCTTCTGGGTACCTTCCCCACATAACTTAGCACAGCCTTTGGCTGCATTTGTGAAATTAATCAGACTTCCAACATCCATCTCTCTGCACAGTCAAAGCCAAGCCTCAGTCAGCTATCTATGGCAAAGGCCTGAAGGAATGAATGGTACGTGATACAATGTAAAAACATATAAAACACACTTCACATGGGACTTTATCTCAAGATGTTTTTCTTTTGGCTTTTATAAGGAGTATCCACTGGGTTGTTATACAGGTGTGTTATTATTGATTCATTCTGCACATGAACTTTAAGTCCTACTAAAAAAAAAAAAAATCATTCTGTTCATTCAAGTGATCTGAAATTACTAAGATTGTTGATTTTGCAAATAAAGTCATATAAATAAGTAGTAGTAGAGGACACCAAAGCCTACCGTTCTCTACTCCTGTAAGTGAGCAGCTCTAAGTTCACTTAGCTTTTTCAAGTTTTCTAAAGCCCCTTTGGGACCTCTTCTCCATGAAATTCCTACATATCTGGTCCAATTCTTTAATCTCTATGTTACTTATCTTCCCAGGAAACTACCCGATGGCAGTTTATGAAAGATGGGGTTTCACCACTTAACAGTCCTTGTTTTTCAATGTTGCACACTTTCCTTTTTCCACTGCTAGGTGGTTTGGGTTTTTTACCTGCTCTTATGTCACAACTCCACTTTAAGCACACAGCAGACTCCTGTGAGCAGTGAAATACACCCTCCACCTCCAGTTCTGCTAATCAGCTTGAGAATTGGTAAATTATGAACACAAACCCACAGTTGAATCCAAGCCCTTCTGCACACATAAGCCTATTTTGTTTTCTACATGGGAGGAAATATGGAATCTAATCTATTTAACACTTTTCTCCTTGGCAGTGCCAAGTCTGCTGTGGTACTAGTGTACAGCCTGCATCAGTGGCACACCTGCAATGGCACTATTTAGTGGAGATCTTTATGAAATTTGTGCTTCTATAGTTTTCATGCAGTGTGATGGGTGCTGACCTCAGTGTGCCTCCAGCATCCTTCTCTCCCTCATTCCTACCTGCTTCTCCAAAATCTGGGTGATGTTTACATGCCTCTTCTGCAGCAAAGAAGTGGAAGGGTTGAGGCTGAGGATGCCTTTTGCAGTGCTGAAGGAAAGTGCTGTGTGATACAGTGAGGTGGCCACTAATCTCAAGAGGAATAATCCTGGATAGAGCACCAGAGGATAGAAGAAGAGAAAGGAAACAGCTCCCTACCTGTCACAAGACAAATTTTGAGGTCAAAAATGCTCCCAAACATAACCGCAAGTATTTGACAATACTAAAAAAGTGCCCTGGGAGACTGAAACAATAGTGCTCACTAGTGCAAGTCACCCCATGTGCTGTTAGTGACGCCAAGGGATCCCAGAACAAACTCCCACCTGAGGCACAATACCCCTCCTGGCACTTCCCAGGAGAAAACAGGAAAGATGGAACTGTAGGTCAAATACAAAACCACACTTTGAAGTGATCTAAAGTCACGTTGCTGCTGCAAGGGGTGATTTGATAATTTTTCCTCCCGTTCCCAAATTCTCTTGTGATCATGCATTTGGGACTTTTCCATTACTCTAGCAATTGTGCTCAGTGAGGTGTGAAGCCAGGTCCAGATAAGAATGGCAGTGCTACCACAGAAAGCAGAAACATGACTTTCACATCCAGAGGTTTTCAGGGCAGAGGCAAAGAGGACACTCCCTTTGCAAGAACATGGGTGAAGCCAAGAGTAAATCCACACCAATACAGACAAGTCACATCTACTACACATCAGTTTGTCCACAGCTCATCTGTGATGGCTTTTATCCCACAGTGGGGAAGTCACCTGAATGCTTCTCCTCCATGGCTGGGAAAGAACAATTAGAGCGAGGGGTTTTGTGGTGGCTTTTGTGTTTTGTGTTTGCAAAACCTCAAGTAAGCACAGAAACAAGGCTGATACAATAGGTTCCTAGCATCCAATTCAGATTAAGTAAACCAACAGTGAAAATATTACAAATCCAAAGATATCCCCTCCCCCCCAATAAACCCAATTCGATGAGTAAACAAGTCATATGTATTTCCCACTGGAACCACTTGTCTTCAACATGGACCACTTATGCTGTATCAGAACTCCTGACACACCTTTGTTACGTTCCTTCTGTTCAGGGAGACTCACAAGAAGCCTGTCCACATCTTCAAGGGGAAAAGATCAGTAGGCTGATTATTTATAACAGCACTTTCAATCTGCAGCTACCTATTTACTTTGCATTATTTACTTCATGAAACAACACGAACAGGTAATAGGAAAATTGGGGTGGATTTCAATCTGCTCTCTCATCTCAGCCAAATTCTTTATAAGATAGCTGTGGATCCAGCTGGCAATTCTTACATCTCTTCATCTTGAACAAAACAGTTAATTTTACATTTATAACATCACATTTTGTGCTTTGTAAATATCTGCCTATTGCCAGGACTTAATGAAGCAAAGAAACAGCTGGATTGAAAGGCTATTTGCAATCTGAAAATACAAACTGATGATATTTAAAAGAGCACCTAAATAAAGAGATTTTCTTCCATGAAACCCAATAAAAACCAATAAACCACAATTCCTATCCATTCAGATTGCTATGAAAGATGGGATAATAGCCTACAGGAGACTGATGACTCACACCTGGTGTAAGAGGAGTTATAGCAAACTGGCCAGCAGTAAGGGATGGATCACTGCATAGAGTCAAAAGCTATCAAGAACAAATAATTGAAAGCCATAAACAAAAAGTAATTTTAACAGTACAATAACCAGAGACAGATGATGTCTAAAGAAAAATGCAGCAGGTCAAAATGTAACAGCTACCTGTTGGTTCACAGTAATCATCTGGACCTGAAGAAAATACCATCTTTTTGACAACACAACTTTACTGACATCACAACACCCCTAAGCAGACAGACCTCTATGGCACAGACAAGAATGACATACTGTGTCCCAGGTCTCCTCCTAAACCTGCCTGAAGGCTTCCCAGAAAGTTATGAAAGAACTGCTGATGTCCAGCCAACAGGTCACAGACTATCTCTGAAAAGTGAACTTTGAGAACCAAAGCCTGGGCGACTGCTGAGGCTTGTGTCTCTGGCTCCTCCCAGTTAAGTTGGCCTCACTGGGAAAGCCTTTTTCTCTCAAACCTTTCCATTCTTTCTGAAGTGAAATAGACTTTTCAGGGCTTTGTCCTTCCTCCAGGAAGCCTCTTGCAGGATCAGTGACAAATGGCAAGACAAGTTTCGCTGCTGGAAATGCCTACCTGACATCCTGAAAGCTACAAAGTATTTACCAAACGTTGAGGAAAGGTTTTATCCCTGGGTAGAAGCAGTAATAGAGAACAAAACAAGCCACCTGCTCCTCACATCTGCTTTAACATGATAGGAGAGTTGATACACAATATGCCCCATCTCCAAAGATGTAATATTGCAGTATTAAATATGTTCCTATTTTCTGCTCTTATTATTTAGAGAAAAACATGTAACTTAAAAAAAAAAAACCTGTTGGAATTTGCCAAAAGCTAAAGCATCTCAGTTTGTCAAAATTAAATTAAAAAAACCCTCAAAGAACACCTAAAAAGCAGTGAGCATAATAAAGCTATCACATACAAATGGAAACTGGCAAGTGATGCAGCAAAGAAAAGTACAGTAAGTATCGGTATGCATTATGGCTGCTAGGGTGGGTATATTTTAAATATTTAACATACACATCTAAATATTTAACATACACATAATCCAAAGTAAATTAACACTGGAAAAAACAGCTATTATTTTATATCCTGGAGTTTCAAATTAAATATGTATTCCTCTGGATCAAAAATGGCATTCTGTGGGCTGTGCCTTTAAATGCTCCATGTGTTTCAGAGGAAGCAAGGGTTTTGTTTCAGGCATGGGTTAGGCACATCCCAAAAATTCCAAGGGGCTTGTTCGATAGAGGAAGTTCTCTCACACAGTAACAAAACAGAAATGAGAACATGAGCCTTCAAGTTTTTGAATAACACTGTGCTAATTTAAGGAGAACAAAAGAAAGGAGGAGTGGGGCACAAGACAACCCACACGCACAAGTCTAGCTCTCCTCAATAGGAGCCACTTCTTGTAAAAACATACACACCACCAAAGAGATGCAAGACAGCTTCCTTCAGTACTGTTTGCATAATATACGTCTCATTTTTCCATTTAATTTCTTTTAAGAAAAAAAAACTTCTCTCCCAGAGATACCAGTTGCCTTTCTCTGTATCTGCATTTATTAAATAGTAAAGAAGGCTGACTAAAGCTTAAAGTCTTCAGTTGAATGACTAAGCATTAAATTTCTTAGAAAAACCGGCAAAGCTCATTTTCTTCTAATTTCAGTTACACATTGAAACAGTACCTCCTGTTGACAGAATAAACATGATGCATTTCATTCATGCTTGTTACAGGGACATGTGTTTCTAATGTACCACTCTGAAAGGCTTAAGTTTCATTATAAGTTGCATTTCAAGTGACCTTTCCTGAAAAAGACCTAAATCAAAAGCACCCTTTATACCAGACAAGATGGATAAAAGGAAAATCTGTCACCTGAATAGCTAGAAAATATATTTTACACTATACACAAACAGCTGAAGAATGACTCAAGGTTTAATTTTTTTTAATCGACAATTTAGAAGATGTTCATGCACAACAACTATTTGTACACACCACATGCTGAAACACATGCAAAAGATGGAAAACAAATTTTAATTAGAGAGATCTTTTATTTTACCTTTTTGCAATAGCAGCTAACTAAATTCTGTGGGGGTTTTTTTAATGTTTTTTAAACAGTTATATTATTTCTAGATTATGTTCCGATCATGCACAGCACTTTCCTAGGAAAAGGTGTACAACAGATGACACTGAACTTCAACTAAATGAAACTGTTTCACAGTCTGAAATCTCTGGTCAACTACGACCTAGAGCCTATGGTATAGGTCAGGACTTGAAACACTTCTTCAGTCACGTTAAGAGTAAGACCCCAAAGCACTGAAATTCTTGAGACTGAAGGGTTTATATTAATATAAGTAAATAATACTTTTATTTCTTGCAGCAACAACGCATGCCAACTGCATCAAAACAAACAAGCAAAAAGTCGGTCAAACCAGCAGCTTGCTCGCCTTATGCAATCTCACATCTTAGCAAACACACTTTTGAATGTCTGGGGTTTTTTTTACTGTACCAAAAGTACTGGTGGTCTCTGGCGATACTACCACGTTCGCTGGATTCTCAAACGGTACCAGTGGTTTAGGATATTTTGATGCTACAGGTTTTCGAAAGGAAAACAACAGTAAGTCATTATTTAAAATCTCCTAATCAATACCGAAGTTTCTGCCAGCAAGGAAAGAGCCTTTATAAACACAAAGAATAGAAGTTCTTATATCAATTCAACTTGGATGTTTGCAAGCTCTCCTCTGCAAAAACATACAGTTTCTACCTTTAAGCAAAGACTGCAGACTAGACACCGCTTTAAGTTACATGAGCAAGTAGAATTTCAGAATGTGGAAGAAAGCCAAACCACAATACCAAAACCAACATGAATTTTAGAAAACAGTATCTGCTAAATGTGGTTTAAAGGTAAACAGTTACAGTGATACTTGACATTTTCAGAGAACAGTTTCAGGATAGTTTTACCACAAGTGACCAACTTTCTAACATTAAACCTCATCCCCTTCTAAAATTGAAGTAATATACACATGGCCCTGTCTCAAAATACAATCTACATTAGCATGAATAGAGTAAGCCTCACAAGTGGAATTTAAAGAAGAAAAAGAGAATTAACAAATGTATTCAAAGTTAAAATTTTATGAAAATTTTTCTATATAAACATTTCCATGAGACACTGTGCATACCGAGATGAAAATATGATGTAAAATTAAACTTTCCCAAGCTACCTAAATTTTCAGGTTTGTTACTTAAAAAAAAAAGGAAGTCCAAATAAATCATATGCATCCCATTGAAATAAAGCTTAAACAAGAAGGGGCATTACAATGAAGACATGCAATGTCTGACTGATGCAACACAGTAAGTGCTCAAACAAACAATGGAAACAGGGGGTTTCTGCTGCCCAAAAGTACATTTTTGGGGTAAGGTTTTATTCATGCTTTTTCTTTTTTTGCTTTGGAGATTTGGGATTTGGTTGGTTTTTTTGTTTGTTTGGGTTTTTAAGCTACACTTCCACTTTTGAAAGATTCTTGAGGAATGGGGCATACCTCTCAGTGGGACTTCAGAAGTTTTAAATCTCTTTAATTGCTCCCTCCCCAACCCCTCTCAGTGTCCAGACCTCCCATGCACTTTGTCTTTTCTGGTAATGGGCATCCATATTCTTGAGATGGGACGTAAGAAAACAGAATCTCAAAAAAAAAATCCCGAATAAACCAGCAAACAAAAAAAACAAACCACAACCAAACCACTACATGAATTTCCTAATAAGCAAGAATCCAATCTAGGCATAGAAAGGAGGTGGAGCTCCTATCTGCAGCATTCACTCGATAACCAGCCTCATCCCTGGTTGCATATACATAAGATGAGAACCCCACTTCCCTTGACCAAGCTCCACCCCAGCTTCCTGAAGAGGGCAGAAGGCAGAGCCCTGCTCTTCAGCATTGAGGCCTGAGAAAGCTGCACTCGGGTTATGCATTGACTATTCCAGATACAGAAGCGCACGACAGCTAAGGGGCTGAATACAGCTTATGATTTCTCCCTCTCTTCACTAAGGCTTAAGAAAAATAGTGTCAGAGCAACTAGAAAGAGACAGAACTATTCCTCACTGGTTTTATTTTCCCTCCGTAAAATGACATCAATTTCAAGTAAATGGCTACAATTTAGTATTACCATTAACCATCATTTAGGGTCTTTTCTAATAGTTTACTTGAGCTCATTTACTAAAATACTTTGCATTACACAGATGACACCATTCAAAAATAGAACGGTTCTAAAGATGTTGAAGAAAATTATCAGTAGTCTGTGCAGCATTTTCCCTTCTGCACTCTGCCTTCATGAGTGGGTTCTGTGGGGGGAGGGGGTGGAGAGAGGGGTGTGGGTTTACAAGAGTTTTAGAAGCAAATAAAAAAAAAAGTAGCACATTTCCATCAAACATGATATTCTTTTAATCAGCAAGTACTTTGGCTCAGCAGTGAGATTAGCAATAGTCCTGGTGAACTCTGTGATGGTCTCAGAACACAAAGGCAGCGCACACAGTCAGGCTGGCAAGGGTCTGTCATTTTACCAGCTTGACAAGGCACTTCAAACTCGCCAGATATTCACCAGCAGTCTGACAGAAGACCTAGCAATCAAACACCAGAGTTAAAAAACAATTTCTTGACCTAGGTCACAGCAAGGGAGAGGTAGATGATATTTCTCCACACACAGCTTGGAGTTCACCTGCACAAGTTGGGCCTGTAGAGGAGAGGGAGAGAGAACCTGCCCCCATCAGGTGCCACAGTACCTGCCAAAGCACGCCAGGCCCTTCCCTCTTCTCCCAGCTCAGCAGGCTGGTTCTCACAAGAAGCATCACACTTGCACTGTGAAATCACTCTTCAAACAAAACAAATACTTCCAGAAAGATCAAATTATGCTTGGTTGCGTTAATACAGATTAAGGTCTAACAAAAAGAGGTACTAAAATTTGAGCAGTTTTAAACCACCATGGCAAATGAACTGTTTTGTTTGTATTAGCAAGAAGCATCTGACTCATGCAACAAAGGGAATCTTTTTCACAGATCACCTCAGTGAAGTCTGTTTGATTACATTTTCAGTCTTCTGAATTAACTTTTTTTGAGATTGTGGAGGCAGAGGCACCGAGGCTCAAACACTCCCTGAACTAATCCAGTAAACTGAAGAGCTCATATATTTAATACCAGATAATAAAACAGATGTTTCTTCTGCCACCAAAGATCTCGCCCAATAATGGCTAAAAGCTTCCAAATCTCTGCAGAGACCTTGCCCCAGCTGCCAGCCCCATTGAACACTGGGAGGTAGTGCTCTTTACCCACACACTGACACTTCTTTAAACAAAGACAAGATGCAGTAACTTGAAATTATTAATATTTTCCTATCAGAATGCACCAGTTTGGTCAGATTATTTATTAAATCATGTATGGTATGACATACTGCTGCCTTCAAAGAGAATCTAGCTAGACACTGCATTCTCCAAGACCTGCAAATTAAACCAACAAAACTAGCTGTCAAGACTGCATTGCTACTGGGTTTTTGCATGTTTTCCAGGTAACAACCTCAACAGGCAGAGAAACAAGCAATTACACTGCAGGCAGCCTTTTATTTAGTGATCACATCACAAAAGCATTATATTTAAAACATAAAATGTAACTTGGTGCTTTCGAGGAATTGTGTTCAATCTACATAAATTTATATATTTCACATACATACTTATATAGTATATGTAAAATATATATACACAATAGATATCTTTATGTATATGTACTCAAAGATGGGAAAACAGGAATTGTTTCCCATCTTTGTAAAACAAAGATGGGAAAATATTCGATCCTCTCACCATCAAGACCTGAGATTTCTTAAAGGCCCTAGACAGCCCTAGTGTTAGTATTATTAATGAAAAAAAGGTTACATCTGGGCTCAAGAATATTTTAACCCAGCATAGAAAAGAACAGTATCTCTTTCGAAATAGTAAAGACACACAGCAGGCATGCTAAGTTTAGTACTGCTTTCCTAAGCAAGTCAAACCCTACCCTGCGCAGAAGTGCTTTCATGGATCATTTCCTATCATATGCTGGAAACTAAAGGTAGAAAACCTGAATACAAGCCCTTTAAGAAGGATTAACATCTCCTTTTCTACTACCACTCATTTATATGGAGAACTGCTATAGAATTCATAGGCAATAAATCATTCTCCACATTGTCAGTATGATTTTTACACTTTCATCTCCCCCATGCAAGAAAGGAGAAACAGGAAGGAGGATTTGATTTTGTGTTACCAACAAAACTAAGCCTTGATCATGGGGCACCACTTCCACAAACAGGAAAGCAAAACTATTATATTTAAAATGAACTGGCCTACTTGCTACTTCAGTGTTCCTGTAGCTATGAGAAAGAAAAATACAAAATATTTGTATTCAAGTCCACATGCATCATCTCCATCTGGTGTGGCTGACATGCTTACAAGAAACACAATCTGAAATTAAAAAACTGTTTCAAACCTCTTCCTGGAAAAATGTAAGACCTTATTCACCTTTCCAAGATTGGAGAAATAAACCAAAACACCACACCACACAAACACCAAAACCAAAAACCCAGCAAATTAACGAAGAAGGAAAGCTACATCCAGGTGAGAAGGTCTTGCAGTTGTTTTCAAAAAGAGCAACTTAGTGATGTTCTGACCAGATTTTTAAGATAGTAAAATATTATAGTCTAAATAACAGATTATAGTCTAAATCGAGACAGTTCTCAAAATACGTTCTGAGAACAACCGCATCAAGATTTACTTTCATAGCCTTTCCCCCAGCTTCTCCTAGGCAAGACCCATCTATTAATTTCAGCTCAGGCTCCCAGCTTCACAGCCATCCTTTATCACAAGCTCACAGAGCTGTCTTCTGACTGATGCACTGAAACAGACCAATTTCAGTCTTTATTAAGCTGAACCGTTTAAATGCACTGCTGGTGCTCAGCATCTGGAAGCCCTTATAGTCCAGACATAAACATCAGGTAAGACAGGTGACAAGGCAATGGCAGGAACAGAGTCAGAAACCTCTCCCCACCTGCAACTCTTTTGACTACAGCACAGAGAAATGTGTTAAGTTTCAAAAACTCTTTGGAGAGCCACCTAACTTACAGATCAATGGCTACGACTCACCTACCTGAGGACTGTCCTTCAGCGTAGCGGCCGCAGCAAGGGGCGGGTTTCCCTGCAGCCTCTGCCATTAGCGGAGGCCACAGATAGTGTGTCCTGTCATAATTCCCGCTAGGGCAATTAGTTGATGGAACTGCATCCTTCTGGTGGTAGGCCTGGGAATGGGCTGAGGAATAGGCCCCATTTGGTTCCTGATGTGCCCAGGTCTCCCCATATTGCTGACAGCTTCCCCTAGCTGATAAGGGGTCTGTTAGGGCACAGAAGAGGTAGTGAAGGAACAAGGTCAAAACTTAACCCAATAAGGACTGTGTTAAGAAGGGTAGGGACTAAGACCTCCCTTTCCATATAAAGCTATGAAAAGATCACAGGCACAAAAGAAGCTTAAGCACAGCGGCAAAACTGCATAAGCATTTCATAATTGAAGAGAGACTGATTTTCTGGACTCAAACAGGACATGGGAATTTACTCAGCAGGTAGACAAGTGAATTTGAAGGCTGCATTTGGATCACTGACTGGAAATTAACCCAACTGTAAAATTTGTGACCTTATCTGAAGAATAATCAGCTACTGAGAGCTAGAACATGCTGCCACTGAATGAGAAGATCAGGAAGAAACCCAGCATCTCCAAAATCACTTTATCTTGATTGAACTCATTAGCTTTTAAAATAAATTTACACTAGTAGATTGGAGAAAGTACTCGGAAAGCAAGGCACAAATACCTCTCCAATCTACAACTTACAATTGGTGAGTTAGATCATTCCTACAGTCACCACTTCAACAGCAGGAAAGAGCAAGCACACAAAATATTACCTGACCATTAAAAGCACAGGAAGTACAGATTATCAACATCTAGACCAGAAATCATATCACTTTCTTTCCAGCACAGCTCTTTTATCCACTTTGTCTTCTTCTGGTACTACTTTGTGTTGAGAGTGATGATATACATCTTACAGTCCTCATGAGCCTGGCTCTACATTCACTGCTTTCCTTCACCTAAAATCTGGATTCTGTCTATATCTATTCTCTGCAGAAAACAGCTATGGGCAACCCATCCCACCCAGGGACTCCTGGCACTACCATGCCCTTCCTCAGTCCAAAGCAGCTCACACAACCACACACCAAAGAGGATCCAGTGCTGTGGTGTGCATCTAAAGCAAGCACAGCACCTGTTTTATCAGTGTTCAATGATTTCTGTTCCATGTTTCCTGTCTTAAAGTGATGTTCATTCCCTAGAGTATCAGGGAATGTACATGAAGTATGCACTATAGCTTTGAGATATTTTTCTCCCCTCTAATTTTTAGTCAACAGACTTGCTAAAATCCCTTCTTGGTTATGATTTTTCTTTTTCCTCAACACATTAAGAAATAACATTTCTAAGGTTAAAAGCTGACACCTGCTATCAGGCTGCTGTCTGGTTTAAAAAAAAAAAAAAAAAAAGGCAACAAAACAAGCAGGAATGGAACTTGCTAAAGGAAAAAAAAAATTTTTTTAAGAAGTAATTTCTGAAAAAGTCTTCTCAAGCTACTAGCTGGGCAGATCGAGAATCTCACTCCAAGTACCAAGGCCTGATGGCAGAAAGTAGTGTCACTTTGTGCAGCCCTTATCTATGAGGCTATGAAGCCCACAAATGAGGTCTTACTGAAACGATCTCTCTGGTGAGACTGACGATCACAGTTTCAGGTACAAGTGAACTACAATTTTATACCAGTGGAATAAATTTGAAGTTTACTAATAAAGTTCCATTCAGTAAAGTCTCCAAACTCAAAACTAATGCTTTTATTACTCTTGTCTACTAGATCATCAGAAATTCAGTATTTTATAGAAACAGACTTTCATATTTTAGCTAACAGCAACTGAGCAACAAGATATTAAATAGGACCATCTGTTGAATTATCTCTGTATAAACCTTGAGACATTATACTGAAACACATTTTGAAGTTTCATTTTGATATCCACTAGGTAGAGAGAAACACTGTGAGCAGCCCAGTTTCCACCCAAGCAGTAACTGCCGATAGAAACTCACACAAAACCTCATGGCAAGAACTCTTCAGAAGCTGAAAAGGATTTATTTAGGAAGAGTATTAGTTGTTAGTACTCAAAAGTTAGTGTCAACTCACAGCTCAAAGCATACCTCCTACTATGCTGGAAAACAAACATAATTGATGAACGCTCTGCAGAACAGCAGCGCTACTCTAGGACTACTCTGACTAGAAGCACTAGTGTTTATATGCAAGTGTACTATAAACAAAACCAAAGAGGTACCCCAAAAAAGGTTCTGTCTCTTCACCAAAGCAGCATTCCTGTGGCTGCCCCCAAACCTCCTCTCTGCCCACCAGAAGATTTCTTCCAGACGCGTACAGAAGAGCCACAAGACACAGAAATGCCCTTTCCAAGGGCACGGTACTATCAAAGTCACAAAGAGGCCTAGATCAAAGCATGCTGATCCCTCCCGTACATGCCATCACCTTCGCTGCAATACTGATCATAAATCACAGCTAAGCATTAGAAGTACTGAGGTTGCAATTAAAATAATTTGGTTTTGATTTAAAGAAAAGCATCAAGTTGGCAAGAACAGCTGGATCAGACAAAACCGAAAAAAAATATTTTAACTGGTGTTGTATAGCACTATGTTCAGAGACGTATCTTTCACCCTCCCCAGCACATACACACCTTCCCACCCAAGAACCAACACTCACAACAAACAACGCCGCAAGCGGGCAGCTCTTTGTGCAGGGAAGGGCAATTCAGGAACGAGTCCCCACAGCTGCAGCAGCCGCCCAGGGTCTCTTAAGAGGTCTGAAGCCAATTTACTGCTGCACCTAAGGTCAAGAGGATTTTAGGACAGACACACTTTTCTACTCCAGTTCCGACAAAAGGCCACTCGCGCCTCTCTGAAACTCCTCGTGAGGTGACAAACACGCCGAGGATGTGGCACGGGGGATAATTTTAAGTTCTGAAGGTGCGGCAGATGTTTCTGGAAACTAAATTTCAGGTTGTGTGCCTCACTTATACCCGAATACGCTAAAACACCCTGGTGTATGCCTGTCGATGCCTTGTCCTACTAGTTTTCTACTCGCTCGGCCCCCCAAAGGAGTCGCTTGGGCGAACGCGGGACGACCCACAGCAAACTTCGTGAGCTCAGTCCCGGCGCCGGCCCGGCCCTCCCCACTCCCGCCGCGGGGCCGCCCCCTGCCCGTTCTCAGCGCGGCTGGAGGCGGCCCTCAGCCCGCCGGGCCGGGTCGGGGTCTGAGGGAGTTGCCGCTCACCTTGGGCGATGGCGATGGACTCGAAGCGGTGCAGCTCCCGCAGTAGGCAACTCCGCTCGGTGGAGTGCAGGCTATAGATGAAGTCACGAGCCCCCTGCGCCGTATTCAACGCCTCCATCGGCTCCTTCTTGGGGTGGGTGCCCAGCGCCCGCCCGGGCGGTGACGGCCCCCGCGGGAGGAGCAGCCCCTCGGCGCCGCCTCGCCGGCTGCCCAGGCGGCGGCGGCAGCAGCAGCGCGGCGGGCCGCGCAGCGAGCCCAGGCAGGAGGAGGGGGCGGCGGCAACGGCGGGGCCCCCCGGCCGCCCCAGCAGCAGCGCCGCCCGGCCGAGCCACGCCGACATGTGGCAGGGGAAGGGCGCGGCGCTCGGGCCGCCAGAAACGCCCGCCGCCGAGTCCCCGGGCCGCGCTCCGCGGCTGCTTCACCGGGCCGGGGAATACCGCACCCAGTCACCGCCCCGCGGCCGCTCCCGCCAGCGGCGGCGGCGCCGCGCCCCGCCCCGCACTCCGCTCCGGGCCGCCTCACCCGCTGCCGCCCATGGCCCCGCGTCGGCGGCAGGGCGGGGCGCAGGGCGGCCGAGGAGGGGGCGGCTCCGCGCAGGCGCGGCGCAGGCCGGCGGCGGGCACTTCAGGGTGCCCAAGCTTGAGCCGGCGTCCGCCAGCGCC
>JANHGN010010307.1:3078-21656 GCA_024605025.1 Megaceryle maxima | reverse complement strand
GGCTCCGCGCAGGCGCGGCGCAGGCCGGCGGCGGGCACTTCAGGGTGCCCAAGCTTGAGCCGGCGTCCGCCAGCGCCAACGGACTTACCCCGGAGAGGAAACGCCTCTGCTTGCTGCCGGTCTGAGGGGCTTCAGGAGAGGTGATTCTCTCCCTCCGTTCTGGTGAGACCTCACCTGCAGTATTGCTCCCAACTCTGGAGTCCTCAGCACAAGAAAGACACGGACCTGATGGAGCCGGTCCAGAGCAGGGCCACGAAAATGATCAGGGTGCTGGAACCCCTCTGTTGTGAGGACAGGCTGAGAGAGTTGGGGTTGTTCAGCCTGCAGGAGGGAAAGCTCCAGGAAGACATTATTGTGGCCTTTCAGTACTTAAATGGGGCCTATGAAAATGATGGGGGCAATCTTGGCCTCTTGCAATAGGACAAGGGTTAATGGGTTTGAACTGAAAGAGGGTAGATTTAGATTAGATATTAGAAATAAATTATTTATTGCGAGGGTGGAGAGACACTGGAACAGATTGGCTAGAGAAGTTGTTGATGCTCCATCCCTGGAAGTGTTCAAGGTCAGGTTGGGTGGGGCCTTGAGCAGCCTGGTCTGGTGGGAAGTGATGCTGCCCATGGCAGGGGGTTGGAACTAGATGATCTCTCAGGTCCCTTCCAATGCAAACCATTCGAAGACTCTGATACTCTTCAAGGGCGGTTAGTAATAGTTTTTCACTTTGAAAGAACTTAGCAAGAGAGTTCATAAAAGTGTTCAAGGATGCTGTCAAAATTTTCTTAACCAGATAGCTTTTTCAATAAAAACGTCTGCTTCCCCACAGAAGTGCAGGACATGCAGGGGGACTGCCAAACACCGGAGAAAATGCCATCCAAAAAAATGAAGAAAAAAAAAGCTTTCTAGATGCTGAACCTTTAATACTTCAATTTGACATATTTCTGATTGTTTATGTTATACATTATTTTTGATTTTATATTCAGACAGCTTACTTGCACCAGGCTACAGACAGTAAAGGAACACTGGTACCTGTCAAGAAAGGTGATTTCCTATCTTTCCCACCAGCGCAGCCCGTACCAGCCATGCTGTGCATCTGTTGCAAAAGGTCATTGTGGTTGGTTTATTCTTGGGGTGTTTTGACACTACTCAAAACATTGCAGGTGTTTTCAGCACTTTCTTGTCCGGCAAGGTTGGCAGTCTGTCCTATAGCCAGAACCCCGTGATACTGTGGATCTCTGATGAAATGAATATGAAATCAATGACAACAATTTGGGAGTTTCTAACAGAGCCTTTAGATATTTGCTGCATAGGAATATCAACCACATGGAGAGGTGCGAGGGCATTATTTAAGTAGACATGATAACAATACTATTATGAAAATAAAGTCATTACTTGTATGTCAAGGTAGACATCAGGGTTTAGTAGACTAAATGCTTCTGTGGCAGCAGCTGTGGCTTTTGCCTTTCTAAGCCTTTAAAACTGCATTGAATACATTGGAATAGCAGTGTCTTTAGAGAGGCTATTCTGCAGTGACAGGAAATTAACTAGATAACCTAATAATTTTTTTCCAGAATAATTACTTGGAACTTTTATTGTGTGAAAAACTGAAATTGAAGCCATTGGCCAAACTGACACTTTAATCAGACACTTTAATTCAGTACTAAATGCTAAAAAAATGGTTATATGGAAATCAGCAGAAAAGTGCCAACTATCATTAAGAGAATTTCTGCAAGGCCTTCTAAGGACTGCAGTGCTGAGAGGCAAATTGTTTTGTGGAGCTTGGCAGGCAATATTAGGCCGCCATCATGCTAAAAAATATTGAGTGCATATTTAATAATTACATTTTTATGTCATGAAGTATTTTTCACAAAGGAACATTCTTCTACTAAAAGAGTAACATGATTTCTCTGCCCACAGTGTAAAGGTGAGCATTATTAGCTAAAGTGAGACCAAGGTTTAAAGGTTGGTAAAAGTTTGATACCATAAATTGCAACTAAGCACAGTTTGGTTTTTATCATTTGGGTACTATATGTAAGCAGGTCAAAATTTCTGGGAAACTTGCAAATAAATGGCTCCAGAGAGGCATGGAAAAGCTGCTTTTGCCTCTCATTTCTGAAAAAGGCTCTGCTGGTCCTGCTAGCCCAGCCAGGGTCTGATCCCACAGCTGTTTGTGTGCTGGCAGCTGGAGGAACTCACCGAGAACACCACACAATGCTCACTTAAAAAAAGGAGCCCTGAAATGTATTAACCTCTTGCTAAAATTCAAAATCCTATCTACAGTCTAAAATATGAGAGTAAGACAAGGTTTGGAGTTTAAAATACCATTTCTTATAGAAATAGCGCAAAAATGTGTAAGGGCTTGTCATTAGCAATGAAGGAAGAAGTTAGAGTAGTCCTGGGAAGTTGTAGGAGACCAAGTGCAAACACAGGATCTTTCTGGACATCATCATCTCCCTCCCTGTATAGCTCTTACAATAATATGCTTTATTATGTTGAGAAACACTTAGAAATTATTTCAAGACACTTTTTGGCTTAGAACTCTGTCCTGGCTTTGGCTGGGATAAAGTTCTTCATGGCAGCTTGTACAGGACTATGTTTTGGATTTGTGCTGAAAATGGTGTTGATAACTCAGGGATGTTTTTGTTACTGCTGAGAAGAGCTTACACAGAATCAAGATTCTATCACACAGATAGTTTTCAGGAAGGGAAAAAAGCATGTGTGAGCTGCCAAAAAAATTCAACATCTTATTGTAAAGTTATTTGTATTCTCATTGTCTGGAAGCTTGAGAGTCTTCTAAACCAGCAAACAAACTCTCTTCTCAGCAGGGTCATGTGTATATGTCCTCTCAAATTAAAGAAACCCAAACCAAAACCAAACCAATAATCAGAATAGATTAGAATTCACATTTAGAACTTTCCTGATGAATAGCTGTTGTGCTTTAACTGGTTGATTTATTCATTAGGAAAGTGGCACTAATTTTTTTATTACTATTTAAATTTCAGAATACTTGCACAGTTCCAGTGAGATCTTCAAAAGTTCTATTATGTACAAGCTGTTCCATTTATTTGTTTATAGAGGACATATAAAACTATTTAAAATAAAGAGGTGTAAGGTAATGGGAAGGTGAAAAGGAAAGAGGAGCAGAAACAGATGGTAAGATCCTGATGACAGTTTATACTAATATTTCATTGATCAATGAAAATAAAAAGTTACAGGTAGTTCATAATAAGCACAGAGGTATAGCCATCTCCCGAGTGTGCAAGAGACTGTAAAATGCTGAATCCACTATCACACCAAATGATCTTTTTAACACATGTTCTTATGTTGGTTTTGTTTTTAATTAACCACATAATTTCTATATGGATGAATAAAGATAAAATTGAAAGTTGTGATTTTTCTTTCCCTTAGCAATAAGAAAATAAACTAACTTCCTAAGAATGAGTTACAAGGTTATAAGAGAAATTTTTGCTAACTGGCCACTCACAGAAAAGAGTTTGAATATGCATGCTGTGCCTGCATGGCTGTCTCCTGTACAGGTAAAATAATGATGAGTAACTCCAGCCAACTGGTTTTAGTTTTGTATTCAACCTATTATCAAATTGGACTATGAGAAGAGGTAGATAGAGATTGTTTGTAAAGAGAAACTCCTTCACCTCCAGAAATGCAAAGTAATTAACCAGAAAAGGACAATGAGGCTCGTGAAAGGCCTTGAGCCCAAGTCCAGTGAGGAGCTGCTGAGGGAGCTGGGGTTGTTTAGTCTGGAGAAGAGGAGGCTGAGGGGAGAACTTATTGCTCTCTACAAGTGCCTGAAAGAAGGTTGGAGCGAGGAGGGGCGCAGCCTCTTCTCCCTGGTGACGTGTGACAGGTCCAGAGGGAATGGATGCAAGCTACACCAAGGAATGTTTAGGCTGGATATTAGGAAACATTTCTTCACCAAAAGAGTTATCAAACATTGGAACGGTCTGCCCAGGGTAGTGGTGGAGTTGCCATCCCTGGAGGCATTTAAATGGCTTATGGACCTGGTGCTTAGGGACATGATTTAGTGGTGAGCCTGCAGTGTTGGGTCAAAGGTTGGACTGGATGACCCTGAAGGTCTCTTCCAATAAAGACATTCTGTGATTCTGTGAATGCAAGAAGAGCATTTTGTTAACCCCTCTATAAACTGGGAACAGCTTCAGAGAACTAGCATCAAAATACTTCTATATCTTTTTATTCTGATGCAGTCTCTCCCAGCCATTTCCCATTTACCTACAGCTCTTGCTTAGGCTCAGTACGCAGAAGACACTGGATACTTTAAAATGAGCCTATGGCCTGCACCTAAATCAGAGCTTTATTTAGATGTTGTACTGCTTGCTATTTACAAAACACCTTTGAGTTTATGTTCTTTTTTATTATTATTATTCTTAGAGAGTAACCTGGTAGTACATGTGCCAATTATGACTTTTCGAGTCCATTTGTAAATATTGTTTATAAACAGATGAGTAAATCAAGGTTTCTAGAAGTGTTTTGAACAAAGTATGTCAAATTTCCAAACTGTCTAGATAATTAAACTTTCCATCTTAATGGATTTCTGAGTGCATTAGATCTTAAATACAGATCCAAGACTTAAAGACTGAAATTAACCGTCTACCACACATACTGCTAGGGTTTGGCAAAATCAAGATTGAAGGCTTAACTTTTGTATTATGACAAGGCCCCTTTAAACCACCTTGATAATGTAAAACAACTGTGCAGTTCAGGGAAAGAAAGGCTACAGCCTTTAGGAGCTCTGTTACTCTGCCATTGTAAATGAAAATTTAAGGGCTAAGAATCTAACAGAAAAAAATTAAATCTTCCTGAGCTCTTAAGAGAACTCTATGCAATTGTAACACAATCATCTAGAAATTTGCATTTGTCATATAGAATATGAAATTATATATAAATTATGTTAGAGAACTTGTATATGCATTTCACCTCTGGGTGTGTTCTCTCTTGTTTTGGGAGATCTGACTGAAACTTTTTTCTGTCACATTCTCAGCAAATCATCAGGAAGGGAATTGCTCAATAGCAGATTTAACAACCAAAGCAAAATTACAGCCTGTGTAGGATTCCTTTATAGTCATAAACTGACAGAAAAAAAAAACCAACCTTGGCTCACTGTATAGAAGGGTACTCTGTAAGGATCCAGTTACACAGAAACACAGGATTAATAACAAACAGGTAAAATTCTGTAGGTAAAAGTATGGCAGAACATACATACTCATGAGAAAGTAATACATAATCATCTGTAAGGATTAAATTTAAAGCACTATATTTTTATTTGTCTTACTGGTTCAAAATATTCACTGAAGTATGACCGCTGCAGCTGCTGCAAACACCGTAAGGGAGGAAGGCCCTGAGTCAGAGGGCTTTGTGCATTGACTATCCTATCAGTAACCTTCATACTCAAACCATGATGAAATGCTAGTGATTAGAATACACAGCAATCAAGGATTCACAGATAAATTTTTCTCTTGCTGTTCTGATAACACACTTATACTGCACTTTATACTTCTAAAGAGGTAGATAAACATCAGTGAATTAATTCTCACTGGAAAGAGGTGCTTCCACATTATTTTACAAGCAGTGAAAAAATAGTGAATCACTGATTTAAGACCTGCCCAGTCTCATGCACTGCATGTGAGAATTGCTCATTTTATTTTGGTTTCATCATCCTCTGCTGGGGCACTTCCAGATCAGATGCTTGCTGTACAGCCACATCGACTCCCTCATGCTTTCTGAGCCCACATGCTTGGTGCTGTGGTGCCAACTGTGCCTTAGATCTCTTTACCAGCCTCAGGTCCTGTGTGGGACAGGTGAGCCACTCTGCTCTGCAGCTGTGGGTCAGTACCCTGCAGTGCATGATGCCAGGGAGCCCTGCCAAAAGCCAAACTGCATCATGATTAATCGTGATCAAGAATCATGATTAATGATGCAGGCTTACCTTGTGCGATCTGACACAGATGTACGGCTCAGATTTGAACCCACTGGACAGCCCTGCCATGGGCATGCAAAGTCACACATCCCATTACATGATCAAATACAGGGGACTCCCATACGGGATCAGAAGAAATGTTAGACCTTATTTGGAAAACTTACTACAATATGAAAAATTCAGTCCAGGTTTGAAAGTATTTCAGTGAATCCTACTCTTAAAGCCATTGAAGTCCCACTGTAGGTCATGTTCAAGCAGCCTGAATTGGTTTTAAAGCATTCTAAAAATTACTTTTTAAAAGTTCTGTTAAAAAAAGTTCAAGGCACCTACAGCTTTGTCTACACACAAGCTTCAACTGAGTTTAAAATTGAGAAACCATCTTGCCAGTGTGCATTAGGTTTTTAAAAACTGATAGTAGCAATTACATCTACCCTGAAGTCTCAGCTTTGCCATAGTCTTATAGAGTCCACTAGAGGCCACCACCTCTCCATAGTAACAAATAGAGACATTAAGAACATACTGTGTGGTGGTTTGGGTAGATTGCAAAACATTCACATTTATTTAAGTGTGCCTGAAACTATGTATCAATATAAACTATTTAGGTCAGTAATGAATATTGATACACTATTCACATTTTCTTTTATCTATTTATATATTTACCAGTTAAAACTCTTCGAAAGACGATGAAGTAACATGAAGTTTTCTCCACCATCCTTAGAAAGGGACATATTTTTTCCAGCCATGCAAAAGTTCTGTGTGCACACTAAATATGGACTCAGTAGCAATGTGAACTATACCTCTTTGCTGAAATAACCCCTCTCAGCTGGTTACTCAGAAGTCTGTAGCAAATTTAGATCTAAAGCCCATCTCCAGGTAGCCATCCAACTAAACTCATCAGTGCTTTGCTCAAAACTATGGAAAGGTTTAAAGCACAGCTCCTGTGAGAGCAATTAAGTGTAGTTCTCACAGTCACAGCCTAGCAAGAAAAAGCAGAGCTTTGGGAGAAAGGGTGACAGAGAGGAATGCATTTTAATAATTTCATTCATTTTCAGGCTTGTTATGATTTCCATTATGGAGTACACAAAATTAGTCCCATACAAGCTTGGGACAGATACAGGCAAAGAAGGAGCAACTTCTGTGTTTTTCAATACAGTAAAATCATGGTCTTACAAACTGTCATCCCTCTGCAAACAAAATACTTATTTACAGACACAAGAAGGGTACAGCACGTCATACAGTAACACAGCCAGGCCTCTTGCTGAAAGATTGGGAATTCCCCTCTTCTTCTTTTCCCCATTTACTTTAAAAATCTCTTTATCTGACATTTGTTATGCCTATGATAAAAATGAGGGAGAATTCGGAGAGAAAGAACATGTGCTCTTAACTCATAAAAGAGATTTTCCATTGGGTTATTTTTGTATATTCATATGATGGTGATTTGTAGACCACAAAGCTCTGAAGATCATTTCCTCCACAGATATTGGAGAAATCTACATTATTTTACAGGGAGCAAATGCATCTGTATACTGATACTGGAATTTCACTACAGCCAAAGAATCACAAGCTCCAGTACAACCATCTGTAAAATTTAATTTCCAAACTGGTTGGTCTCTGTGTTCCTCTTTAATTTCAAATTAAAGCTACTAAAACACCTAGACCTTCATGCAGTCATTCAAAGTAGCAAACTTGAAAGTTTGGACTACTTGATAAACTTGCAAAAATAAAAGTAATTTAAATTAAAAATCAAGTTACATTAATTTAAAAGTTTGTTTCTAGATCCCAAGAGAATTATCATACCAAATAGGGCCATACCAGTTAGATACCTGATTAACTTGTCCAGTGTCTCACAGTCATCAGTGAAAAAGATATTAGGCAACAACATGAAAAAGATAAATGTCTTCTTAACCACGTGCCATTAATTGTTTCTTCATCTCCTGAAACATAAAGGTTCATATCCATTGTATCAGGCAGTTGGACTAGATGACTGTTGTAAGTCCCTTCCAACTGAACTATTCTGTTCTATTCTATTCTATTCTATTCTATTCTATTCTATTCTATTCTATTCTTTTACTGGTATTTGCTTTTCTTTGACCTTATCCCAATTTCATCTGTTCCTGCTATTTAACTCTATTGTGCATGTGCAAATGATAGAGAAACTTTTTTTCAAAGCTTCTGAAGTCCATGAATGAAGACAATTTTCTTGACATATAATAAGATTCTTTCACTGACTGGCTTTTTGCCACTGCATAGACACACTGCAGTAGCAACTGAACTCATCATCTTTTTTTAACATACCTGTCCCCTTGCTTTTATATGTGACTAATAGTGTCACTGTTCTTCCTGTACACTTTCTAAACTGGGTGTCCTTTGGTTTTTTTGGTCTTTTTTTGAGCATTTCCTTTTCACCATTGCCTTCATTAATATAAAATTTCTCATTCTCAGCTTCATAGCCCTGCAGGATGCCCCATTAGCTTCCTTTTTCCCTCCTTCCTACATTCACTAACTATCCCAATTCTTTTGCATCTTTTCATTCCCACAATTCAAGTGTCAGTATTGAATTTCAGAGAAGAAACTTCACCTGCACACCAGGGCCTTTCTCTGATGATCCACTCCACTCATGCTTCTGGCCTGCAGCATCAAGAGAAACAGCCACATTTAGAAATATCTTTTGGCTCGCATGGCTCATCAGCCAGACACACGTGCCAGCATTAATATATAAATTGATGTCTTATGTGGCTACAAATAGTTTAGGAACAGCAAATCACCCTTGAATTATTTTGATGTTGTGCTTGACATTTCATGTTATTTTTGATAGTTCTGAAGGAAGGAAGATGGTGAGGGGGAGTGAAACCTACTGTCAATATTTTTCCTGTGAAGGTTAGTAGCATCTTTACCATTCACTGTCTTCAAACACTCTTAATTTTGATATAATCACTTTAACATGAACAGTGGGCTGAAAGGAGTATTATACATTTATGCAGATTTGATTCATGATTATGAAACTCAGAAGCTTTTTTTTTTGTACTTTGTGGTAGGTTCAAACCTGCTGTCCTCTAAATTTCCTTGCCTTGGAATATAGTCTAACATTGTACCATCACTGCCAAATTCTTTTGTGGACTCTCATCAGAATCAGAAAGATTCCATTATAATGCAGTCGTTCTGACTCAGTTTTTGACATTATGGAAGGATTCATTAGCAACTCAGGTGAATTCAAACCCTGAGGGAGAATTTTGGTTACACGTGAAAATGAGATGGTTAAGTTTTGCCTTAGTTCCTGTCTGGTTTCAGGACATTCCTGTGGGGAAAGAAGAAAGCAGTTTTCTCAGCCTTTGCTGTGGATTTTCAGTTTTATCGGTTCTAAATTGGTGGAATGTGCTCCTGCTTGTTTCCTGTCAGAAATATCCCATATTAAATTAGTTCACACCAAATCTCTTCTTCTATTATCTGCCACGAAGCTCCAGTGTCCAAGGTAGTGATACCATATTAACAGCTCAAATGGTTTAAAAGCAATCTGAAAATATGGGATTTTATACAAATTTATTCTTTCTACTTAAAGTGGTTTTCTACTTATTTTGGGAAAGCAACAGAGGAACTTGAATAGGTTACATTAGAAAGGATAGTATCTGTGGCACAGGTGACATTGCCAAGTGATACTCTGCAGTAATTTTATTCACAGTAAATCAAGGTTAGCCAAGTGTTACAATGGAGAAGATCAACCTACCCCATTCAGTCATTTCACAGTTACTTCTGGTCTGATCCTGGGTGGGCAGCAGAGAAACAGGAGCAAGAAGGATTACAGCCTGAGTTCTTTCAGGCCCAAATCCATGCCTGCAGTAGCCGAGACAAAGAGGCTGGGCAAGGACTAAAAAGATACAGAAGCTTGTGTGGGATCTATCCAAAGCTGGCCAGCGTAGACAGGTCACTCCACTCTTCAGAAGCCATCTTAACAGGCCAGTGTCAACACAGCTACCAACACATCTCTCAGATGTATTTCCATCCTCAGCCTGCAGTCAGAACTCTCCGTGCAGCTGCAGAGCACTGTGCCTGTGTCTGCATCCTTTAGCAGCCAGAGGCACCAGCTTACAGCCTCAGAGCCCAGCCACTTGGCAGCCACAGAGACTCTGTCTCTGTTGTATCTCAACAGCAAGTAAAGCTTCAGCAGGAGTTAGGTTTTCATTCACGTCAACAATCCTCAGCCATCACAGTTTTTGCAACACCTGATGAGTTTAAAGAGACAATGGGTGAGAGGCATTCCTCAGATCTGTGTGCAGCCGTTATTCTGGCCTGGAGAAGGAGAGGAGGGCTCAAAGTCTCACATCTGTCAAGTGAAATGGAATGGTACCACACCAGGAAGTATCAAAACTGCAGCTGCAACCTTCTTATCCTCCCCTGGGAAGTACATGCCAGCCTGGAACTGGCTCTGGCAGAATAAACAAGTGGTAGGAATGGAAGTAGGCATGATCCTGCCCCAGTCAATTCAGTTGCAAAATTTTCCTTACTTCAGGGGACCAGGTGTTATATCTTGCATTCAGCTGTGGGGAGTGTGTCTTCTTGAAACGATTAGAAGAGGCTCAGCAATCACTTTCATTAGCCCATTATGAGATAAATGAATCCTAAAAATCTGCTGGCTCTTACCTCTTGCTGTAACTGCTTGCTTAAGCTAATCTTCCTGCTTCACATAAGTGAAGATTAAAGAGGATGGTAAAAAGCAGCTAAGGAAGGAGGTTTACCTTCTCTTCCTGGTTACAGATCAGCTGATTTCATTACCTTATTTATCATCACTAATGATGTCTAAGCACACATGGAAGCAGGGGGGGACATTTAGGAAAAAGCAAATTGGCCCTTGCTCCATCCCCTTCTCTGTGTACACAGCAGCAGAAGTGATAATGTGTCCCAGAATGGGAACTTAATGGACTTACTTGGTGGAATATTACTTTTCAGGGACAAAGACATGAGAACAAGAGGTTTCATATGGTTAATTGCTTAAATAATGTGAAAACTAGATGAGTTTGAAAACCTAAATGAGAAACTTGTGCAGAGGCAAGGAGAATAAATGACTCACTTTACTTCTCTAACATAATATTGAAAAGCTTTGGTGAAATAGTGAAAAGGATTTGGTGCTAAAAAGTAATGGTTAGTGTATTAAACTTTGTAGGAGTGGTTGGTTAGAGGCAACACCAGCTCTGTGTAACACAACATTTCCTGTTGTATTCTGAATTCTTGCACACAACGTTGTTTGGCTGAAAAGAGAACAAATTCATACTTAGCATGTGCAGATACTTACTATGCTTACCATATAAAGCAGACATAATTCTGCAAATGAAGGGTCAAATATCTCTGCACATAAATCACTGGGAATTTTTCTTTCAACTTCAATGAAGAAATCCAAAGACAGTTAGAGATTAAGAAAATCAGCATAATCAGCTCACACTGTTTAATCCCCCTAGTCCAACCAGGAATGTTCTCTATGTGTTACTGGCTAACACTTTTATCCTGGACAGTTTTATATGATCCAAAATTTCCCTATTCCACTGACTGTTCTGTCAGACAGCTCACAATGTGCATCTTGGATTCTATAGAAAGATGCACAGCATGCAAAATATTTTAAAAGTATAGTTAAGCTAAGTATAATGGAGAAATGAGATCACAGAGAAATATGGCAGCTATAAAAGGAAATGCTTTCAACTCTGATTATATTACACAGGTATAATACATAGATTTTTTTTATTCCTTCCTTTTAAAAAGCTGATAAGATTTGATAGTGACTGGAATGATGACCAGGATGGAGGTCAGTGATGGATGACACAGTGAAGAACAAAACAGGAGAAGCAGGGTTAGTAGTAGTAGATTTATCAGAAAACTAAAGAATTTGTTGAAAGCTGTGATGTTTCCATCAGATAGGATCAGCACTGAAGGCTCTACCACAGGTAAGAAAATCAGCTTCTCTTAAGTATTTATTTCTCACTTAAGTAATGCTTGGCAACTGTTGCTATAATATTTATGTCAGAGACATGAAGTCCTCTTGGACTTCATTTCAAATGAAAGAGCTGCAAATTCTATCCCTCAGTTCAGTGAATTTTGACTGACTAAGGTGAAATTACCCAGAGGTAGCTTCCATCGGAAATGAACTGAATGTGCACTGTCTGCAGAGCATGCAGCGTGTGCCACAGTATTACTGCAACAGAAAATGAAATGCCTGCTGTTACAGTAGAGGAAAGCAAGTTAAATGGCAGTTGTTCTTAGCATTTTTTCATGAGAGCTGAAGAAAACCACTTAGATTTAGACACCCCTGCTTGATTTCATCTCATTAAACAGAAATAATGTCAATTCTGTAGAAACCTTTCCCATTCATCATGGACTCAGCTGGTTCCTTAATTCCACTGTGTTCAACAATATGACAGTAGCTGATAACTTGGCCTTAGGGCCAAATGTGGTTCCATTGTATAAAATCTGGATGTTATTCCAATACATAAAATTTGAAAGAGGAAAAGGTAAAAACAATGTATTATGCTAGTTGCTGAGACAAAAAAAATTGACAGGAATGGAATATTGATTAAATTTAGCAACGTAACTTGACAGGAACAGAATGGGTGGTTCACAATGGCTCTAAGAATGCTGAACAAAGATGAGACAATACCAACACTATAGGTGGTTCCTGAATAACAGGCTTTGGGAAATAGCTACTTTTTTTTTTTTTTTTTTTTGTATTTTCTAAAGACTAATTAGTCTTTGAAATATGCAAAGTTCACACACACACATACCTAGGAATCATTTTTTCAGTGGCACATTTATAATTCTTACAGATGTTATCTTCCAACACAAGAAGAAAATCACTCCCGTCATAACAGTTTCTATTTTTAAACTGGCTTCTGAAAAAAATAGCAAACAAAGGAAGCGCTGCAAAAATCTGCAGCGAGAGAGAGAATAATAATGCAATAGCCCACTCAGTCCTTGATAGTCAGCTGCATTACTCTGACATCTAATTTATGCAAGCTCTTTCCATGGCTTTCTTCCCCTCCTCCCACAATCATCAACAACAGGCATGGTTAAGAGTATAAGCCAGTCAGACCATATGGCACTTTTTTTTTCCCCTCTGAAGAGCCTCCCTGAAAGGTATTACAGGGGTTTTTCAGAGTTGGGGTTTTTTTATTATTATTTCAATATTTTTGCTTTTGTTAAAAAGTCCAATTCTGACTAAAAAGAAAAGAGTGTAATTGAGTTTTCAAAATATGCCCATCACTGCTCTGTGAGGTGGATCTGTCTTTACACCTTCTTCCTGTGCATGATCCCATCCTCCTCCTCAAGCGATCAGTTGCAACTGTGTGTTTGAGTGATAATTTGAATCAGGGAACTGATCTAGGGGGGGAAAAAAGAGATACAGAGATACTCTGTCCATAGTCTGGTTCACTGTATAGCCACATGAGCTCCATGCTGGGATCACAGGAGGCCACTAAACTGTGTTGCCGGGAGATAAAACAAGGGACCATCTATTTCAACAGCAGCACAAAAGTCCATCAGTTGAAACAGAACAAGAAAGTTTACCCACACAGCCTGATCCAAATCCTGCTAAAGCCAGTGTGAGCACTCCACATCCTCTCCCATTTGGAAGGATTTCAGAGGTGGTTGACCAGAGAGAACATAATTCATACAGAAGCACTACAAACACCCTGCCCAGTACACCAGGGAATAGTAAGAGGGGGCGTCCGGGAGCCCGTTGTTCCTGGAATCATCCATCACAACTTTGAAAAGGTTTCTTGCAGCACTAAGCAGTAGGGAGTGAATCCTGCTTAATAAGACTCTGGGTAGGGATCAAGAATTTGGCTCTCAGAAAGGAGATTATGGCTTTTTTTTTTCTTTTTTCTGAGAGTGAAATTAAAGATCACTTTGTAAGAATCATCATGACAGACAAACAGACAAATATATTTTCCTTAGTTGGTATCTGAAGACTCTTTTTTTTTTTTTTTTTTTTTTAATCTGGGAAAAACTGACACTGCAGTTCCAGGAACACTTCTTCAAAAGCAGTACTGGCACATGGCTTGTGTGGAAACACTGAGCTGAACTGAGGACTGCCCAGGCAGGAGAAGGGAAATAATTCTTCCTTTCAGATCTTTTGCCAGCAAGATGCCTTTTCCAGTTCAATGCATGATGCTGTGTAGCAGAATAGAATAGAATAGAATAGAATAGATCATAGTAGCATAATGCAAATGTTAGAAACACTCCATAATTTTCTATATAGATATTAATGATGAATATTCAGTCAGTACACTGATGCAAGTTATTAAAATAAGTATTCACAGTAATTTTGATTCAGTTCATCAATATCTGCTATTATCAGAAATATCAATATGCTACTTTAAATTAATAACAACTATCTATACGCTCGCTAGGTTAAAAAGCATCAAGAATATTCCTTTTAGCTATTTCTCTACTCTGCATTATAAAAACCACCATTGCCAGAATTTCCACAACTCACTAGGAAGCTCATGTCTGTGCCGAGCTGCCTTTGTCAATGGAAGGCTTTCTGTAATATCTGATTGAATAACCATTTATTGCATATTATATCATCCTCTTTTTTTTCCTGACATCAAAGGTAATGGAGAAAATGTGATCACCACTGGACATTTTTTCCTTCAAAAATAAACTGGTATATGGCTACGTTGAAGGCTGCAGTTCTATTAATAAAAGAAATAAATCTTATCTCACATGAAGTAATGGGGATGAGGGCTTATGTCTTCTTACTCAATCTCATGTGTAACACCACCTTTTGCAGGAATATTAGAAGCTTCTTGTAAGGCTGCATTATTTTCAAATAAGCAAAAGAAATCTATCACTCCTGTACCCTTTCCCTGTATACTTTTGAGTACTGACACATCTAAAGCTTGTTTCATTCCCTGTTGATGACAATCGTAGCTGCTCAGAATATGCATACGGAAATTGGGTTAACAAAAGTCTTAGCCATGATGAAAATGCATGGGGGAAAAAAAGCCCTTTTCTCTCTTTGTGATATGTTCTATTTCATTTGTATCACCCTTCTTTCCCCCAAATCCTTCCCTGCTCTTTAGCTCCACTGCAAGCAGAGTATAGACTGGAGTGTTTTTTGGATGGCATTAGTGTTTCAGCCGACCTTGAGCAAGGATGAAAAACTGAACTTTCTATGGGGGATCTGTTCCCTGTCTCGTCCATAAGTGAATGTAGCCCTTGTGTGATCTGGTTCAATGATTCCAGCGCAAGCATTAGCAGTACTCACACAGACACTTCTGTGACATTGAGCACAGACACCACTGGGGCTTAGTGTGTGGAGGTCACAACTCAAATGTAGGCTGAAGCTCACAAAGCTACCCCCCAAAAAAAAGCCCATGGCAATGGGGAACATTCTGAGCCTTTGAATCTCCTGTTGAGAATGCACGTCCACAATTAATCAAAATCTTAATTTAAGACTCCCAGGCTCCTCACTAGTAGCAACTTCTCACATAGCTACCTCAGCGTTCCTGTTACCGCTTCCACTGATAGGGAAGGCTCATTCTCTCCTGAAGAACAATGACTTGGCTTCAGTTATTCACACATCTATGACATCTCAGCCAGATTACAGCCATACAACATGTCTGGCTGTAAATCCTTTGACAAATCTCTCTGTCACATTACACCCGTCTTTACAACATGTCCTTTGCCCCCTATGCCAGTTTCCATTACAAAATGTAATTACATTCAAGACCTCTGTCCTGTCCTCTGGGGGAACCAGTGACCTGTGCCCAGGATATCTGAAAGATCAGCTGAAGCCTACAAATGAAAATCACTTCCAGCAATTCAGCTCTCTGGTAGAGGGAGCATCTTACAATTACAGTAAAGCTCCTTGGTCTAGAAAGTCACACTTCTTGCAGTCCTGGTCCAAAACTATAAGATGACCTCCCGTAAGTTCAGAGACATTATGAGCATCATAACATTTTTCTCTAAGTCCTATGTATATATCTTCAACTTAGTCTTCTCTATGAACAGAGTATTTCTACATTGGGGAACCCAAGTCAGTGAACAGGAGCTTTTTAGAAACTGAATCAACTCCTAATGGGAAGCAAGTACTTTGCTTTCCTACATTTGCACGTAAAGCCAACTCAAAAATGGGTTGCTAAAATAAGAGCTTCAGCCAGTTTTCAATGGTTGGAATGATAGACAAAATTCTTCTAAGAAAGTAAAAGAACTGCTTTCAGTTCTGGAAAGGATTCAGAGATTGCCAGTCTTTGACAGCTGAGAGGGGAAAGTGCCAGACTGTAAAGCAGTATCTAAATCCATTGCGTGCTTATCCTTGCCCTTCCACATGTGAAAGTTATGGGAGGAAGGAAATAGTAACAGAGCAGAGCGAAGAATTAACAGCAGAGTATAATTCACTGTATTTTCATAAGGCAAGAAAAGACATCTCCTGCCAGCTGTGGGAGGGGATGCTGGATCAGAAAGCCCAGCGCTGGGAGGAGATGTTGGGTAGTATTTGTAACATAATTGTGTGCGATCCTTCCGTGGCTGTTTCAGAACCTGTGCTATTACAGAGCCAGTCACTAAATGCAGGGCAGCACAGGTGCAAGACTGGCACCGTGTTGCGTCACTCAAGGAGCATGCCACACACCAGTGATGCCAATGGGGTCAGAGGGGCTCAACCCCCAAGCGTTTCTTCCCTCCCCCTTGACATACGCGGCTGTTAATCTTTGAAGGTTTTGTTATCTTTCAGTTTAACCATTACATGGTAATGAAAATAACAGTAGTGTTTCTAGTCTTGACCGTGAATTATTTTATTCTTACAAGGAGAACACCTGTCTGTTTGACACACTTTCCTTCCTCCCACAAAACACGCCTGCCATCTTCTGGCCAGGCCACCAAGCATCAAGGGTCTGGCTGGAAACGCACTTTCACTGGCTGCACAGAATGGGCTTTTACAGTTGTTAACACAAGCAAGCAAGCGGGTGGAAAATAAACTTTACTTTGGGGTGTGAAGTTACCCTATCATGGAAGAATTTAGCTTTTGAGCAGTGCAAAAGTACTCTCTCCTGATTCATAAGGATTGGCATGAGTTTTTCCTTTTATCTTCCTATCTGCAAATATCCTGAAAGTTTCATTTATTCCAAGTCTAAAGGAGACATTCAGCCAAAACAGTCATTGCTAAGATGTTTTACATTTATATTACAAGTTTCAATGGCTCTAACAGGAAACCCATATTGACCAAAACTAGAATAATTGGTTTTCATGAAAATTTATTCAGCACCAGTGCTGAGGCTGAACAAAGTTCATGTGGTGTCAGGTTCCAACACAAATATTTGAAGTGACTGTAATCAAAGCCAGTGCTAGAGTTTGGTATCACCTTAGGAAGCTTCAGGAAATATGCTAACTAGGAGTAAAAGTTCGCTTTGAAATCAAGCATTAAATTCTGAAAACAATTCTTTGCTCTTCCGATCTTCAAAACAAAGCTGAATCTCTTTCTGAAGAGCATGAGTCACTTCAGGTATAAGAACTGTCTGGTATTTCACAGCCTGTTGTGCAGCCTTCAGACTGAATGCTCATAAATACTCCCTTTAAAGTCTATGACTAACCCACAAGAGCAGAATGACCAGATTGTTTTTTTCCAGGTTAAAGCCATCCTGTAGGAAAATGGAATCATATCAGAATCAAGGCAGTTCACAGAGTGTGCTGCATTAATGAGCTTGAGAGAAAAGTGGGAAAAAGCTCTGATGAGATTTTCAAAACAAGACAGTGATCTGCATTTTCTTTTCTATATCAAATGTAGTACACAGTATATCTTTGTAGTATATAATCTATATCTTATATGCATATTATATGTGTACATATTATACATACCAATGCAAATAACATTGAATCTTAAAAATAAATTGCTCCAAAATTGTATATTTTCAGGGCCTCGGTATTAAAATATAAAACTGGTTCATAAAACAGAATTTCTGTGCTCCACATCACTTGCAATTAAAAAGGATAGTGTGGGAACTGGAACCACCTAGAGAAGTATGTTATAAACCAGTCAGGTTAGTTTCAGCACCCTCCCAAAATTTACAAGGCTACTTTTTAGATCAGGGAAGGCAACTGTGCAATTCAGCCCTTAGTGGTACAATTCCTCTCACCCAGCTTAAATCAGATGAAGGGTTGGGAACCATCCAGCTTCCCTGGACAGGCAATGCGAAGGCGTCTTCTCTGACATCGCTGGAGAAGGATTCCACCTCTTCAAAGGCAAGTGTCTAAGACAGTGGGTGTCTTGTCTCTCGTCACTCATTTCTCAGGAAGCCTAATAAGTTAACAGGATAGGCTTTTTAGACAGCAGTCAGATGAGAGGAATCCTAGCCCAGGTGTCCCGAGATGCTGATAAAACCAAAGACTTGAAATAAGCTTATTTCTCACCATTGACAGAAGAACTGAGGCTGAGTGTCCAGCTTCAATTGTTCAACATCAGGCAAAAACCTGCCAGGCATTAGTCCAGATTTCTGCATAGAATCATAGAATATTTAGGGTTGGAAAGGACTTCTAGGATCATCGAGTCCAACCTTCATCCTAACATCTATCTATCTATTAGACCACAGCCTCAAGTGCTACATCCACTCGTTTTTTAAACACCTCCAGGGATGATGACTCCACTACCTCCCTG